>PVKA01034770.1:0-23194 GCA_004027165.1 Ctenomys sociabilis | reverse complement strand
GCAGATCTTGCCTCTCATAGAATTATGTAGAAGCACAGCGTTATCTATCCCAACTGTACTGTCTATACACACACATCATGATTTTTTCTTTCTACAACCCTTCCTTTGTCTACACCTGTCAAAAGTGGGCACTCCATTGACATTCAACTAACTTAGGTGCTTGAACTCGACACCACAGTCCAACACAGTCCAGCATTCTGCAACCATAGTGAGTTATTCAAAGAAATTGTCGACCATATCCATTTACAGCTCAGCTTAATATTATGGGCTCACGATGTATACTTCATTTTTATACTTTTCTGCTGGATGGTTAAGACCTAGGTAGATCAAGACTTATATACAAGAAATGGAACTCTTATATCTGATGAGGTCACTCAAGTCCCCTCAGGGTTTATCCCGTAACTCTGTACCTCACTTTGTAGATCCTTTGTCAGTGTCAGCCATGTGGATGAGTCATGCCCATTGCTTGATCAATTTGTTCTCTGTGAAAGCCTGAGATAAAGTTTTCTCTCCAAGTGACTCTCCTTAGACACACTATAGATCATTGATCACATTTCGTTGTGGCTCCATAATCTCCTTGATCAGAAAATTTGGGGCACAACCGAGTTCCATGATGTTACAGTACAGGTTCTCCTATGGCCTGAATCTTCATTGACCTTTAAAGGGTAGGGCCAAAATGTTGGCTGACCTTGCAGCCCTTCCATTTCTGCAATTTTTGATCTGCAAGCTTAGGTTGTTAACCATCCAGAAGAGAAGCTGATTATTACCTTGCAACATATGCAGTTAGGTTTACCCTAATTATCTGACTAAATTCTATTTAGTTGTTATACATTCCTATTTGTATTTCTTCTTTTGATTTCTTATACTAGGGAGACTATGTGATATTTACACATATGGGTCTGGTCTATTTCATTCATGAGTATATGTTCAAGTGGCATCCACTTCAATATAAATGCTTTAAGCTTATCATTCTTAATAGCTCATTAGTACTCCATTGTATAAAAATACCATATCCTTTTCAACCATTCCTCATGTGATGGACATCTTGGTTGTTTCCAGGATTTTGCTATCACAAATTGTGTTGCTATAAACATAGGTACATATATATCACTATGATAGAATATTTTCAGTTCCTCCAGGAAAATTTCCAGTAGGGGTATAGCTGGCTTGAATGGGATTTGCAGTCCTAGTTTTGTGAGGGGTCTCCACAATGATCTCCACAATGGTTGCACCAGTCTACATTCCAACAAGTAGTGGAGAAGTGTTCCCTTTACCCCACAGCCTCCCCAACATTTGTTGTTGGTTAATTTCTTTATGATAGCCTTTCTTTCTGAAGTGAGATGGTTTCTTAGTATTGTTTTAATTTACATTTCATGGATGGCTAGCGATGTGAAGCATTTTTTCATATATTTATTTGCTTCTTTAATTTCATCCTCTGAGAAATGTGTATTCGTCTCAGATGCCCATTTCTGGATTTGGTCTTTAAATCTGAGAGCCCTAAATGTATCTTAGTTCTTTGAAAATTCTAGAGGGCAGACCTTTGTTTGAGTGCATATTAGTTAAGTTTGTTTAGAAATCTGTGGGTTGCCTTTTCACTTTGTTGATAATTTCTTTTGACATGCTAAAACTTCTCAGTAAGAGTTGAGCCCAGTTGTTAATTCTTTCAAGTGTCTCCCATAGGAATACATGTTTGTTCATGAACTCTTTGCCTAACCCTATGTCTTCAAGGGTTCCTCCTACTTTCTCTTCCAGGAGATTTAGTGTTTTTGTTTTAATGTTTACATCTTTAATCCATTTTGATTTCAGCTTAGTGCACAGTGATAGACCTGGGCCAAGTTTTAGTTTTTGGCATGTAGAAAGCCATGTTTTCCAGCACCATTTATTAAAGAGGCTATCTTTCTTCCAGTAAGTGTGTTTGGTCCATTTTTTGAAGATCATGTGGCTGAGTGTGTTCATAGAGGCCTCTCCATGTTTTAATCCATTCCATTGATCCTCAGGTCTATTTCATTGCCAGTACCATGTTGATTTTATCACAATAGCTTTGTAGTATAATTTCAAGTTAAAAATTGTGATGCCTCCTGCCTTGTCTTTGTTGGCCATGATTGTCTTTGCTATTCTAGGTCTTTTCTGGTTCCACATAAATTTTAGGAATGATTTCTATAAGTCTGGGAGCTATGTTAGTGGCAGTTTGATAGGGATTGCATTAAATCTGTACAGCAATTTTGGGAGTATGACCATGTTTACGATGTTGGTTCTTCTTATTCAGGAGCAGGGAATATCGTTCCATTTTCTGAAATTCTCTACAATCTCTTTTCTTAGGGTACTGTAATTTTCTGTGAAAAGATTGTTGACTTCCTTGGTTAAGTGAATTCTAAGGTATTTCATTTTCCGTTGTTGCAAAAGGTATTGTTTTCTATAGTTTTCCTTTCAGTGTGTTTGTTATCTGTGTAGAGAAATGCTATTGACCTTTGAGTATTATTGACCTGCTATGCGACTGTATTTGTATATCAATTCTACTAGCTTCTTGGTGCAGGTTTTTGGATCTTCCACGTAAAGTACCATGTGATCTGCAAATAATGATAATTTAACTTCTTCTTTACCTTTCTTATTCCTTTTATATCTCCCTCTTTTCTAATGGCTATAGCTAATGACTGCAAAACTATATTGAATAGGGAGGGTGACAGAGGACATCCTTGTCTTGTCCCAGATCTAAGAGTAAAAGATTTCAGTCTTTTACCTTTTAGAATTATATTAGCTGTTGGGTTGTCATAGATGGCTTTTATCAAATTGAGGTAGAGGCCTTCTATTCCAATTTTCTGTAGGGCTTTTAACATGAATGAGTGTTGCACTTTGTCAAAAGCTTTTTCTGCATCAATGGAGATGATCATGTAATTTTTAGATTTCAGTCTATTAATATAGTGTTTTACATTTATAGATTTTTGAATATTGAATAATTTCTTTTGACATGCTAAAACTTCTCAGTAAGAGTTGAGCCCAGTTGTTAATTCTTTCAAGTGTCTCCCATAGGAATACATGTTTGCATCCCTGGAATGAATACTACTTGGTCATGTTGCATGATATTCTTGATGATTTGCTGTATTGTATTTGCTAGGATTTTATTGAGGATTTTTGTGTCTATGTTCATGAGGGACATTGGCCTATAGCTCACTTTTTTAGTTGTGTCTTTCCCGGGTTTTGGAATCAGTATAATACTTGCCTGTAGAAATGGTTTTGGGAGGACTGCTTCCTTTTCAATTTCATTGAAGTGTTTCAAGAGTATACAGATTATATCTTCTGTAAATTTCTTGTAGAATTCAGCTGTGAATCCATTAGGACCTGAACTTTTCTTTGTCAGCAGTGTTTTAATTACGTTTCATATCTCATTGGTTGTTATTGGCTTATTGCAAGTTGCTCTATCTTGATTCAGTTTTGGTAATTTGTATCTTTCGAGGACTCTAAATTTCTTCTGTGTCTTCTATTCTGTGAGCATAAAGATTCTCCAAGTAACTATTGATAATCTTCTGAATTTTCATTGGATCTGTGGTGATTTCACCCTTTTCATTCCTTATTGCTTGTATTTGAATTTTTCTTTCCTCTTTTTGATGAGGTTAGCAAGGGGCTTATCGATTTTATTTAGTCTTTTCAAAGAACCAACTTTGTTTCATTGATTGTTTGAACTGTTTTCTTCATCTAAATTGAATTAATTTTTGCTGTATATCTTTATGATTTCTTCCTGTCTTTGGGCGGTGGGTTTGCTTTGCCCTTCCTTTTCTAGAGGGCGGAGGTGCAACATTGGGACATTTATTTATTCCCATTCTGCTTTCTTAATGTGTGAGTTCATAGCTACATTTTCTCTCTGAGAACTGCTTTCACTGCATTATATAAATTCTGAGAAGTTGTGGCTGAATTTTCATTGAATTATAGATATTGTTGAACTTCTTGTTTGCTTTCATCTGTGACCCATTGATTGCTGAGTAGGGTGTTATTTAATTTCCATGTATTTAGGGGTGTTTCTGGTTTCTTTTGTCATTTATTTCCAGTTTCATTGCACTGTGGTCAGATAATATGCATGGGATAATTTCTGTTTTCTTGCATATACTTAAGCATGACCTGTGACTAGTATTTCATCTATTTTATGATGAAATGTGCAGCTGAAAAAATGTGTATTCAGCTGTGTTTGGGTGGAACACTTTGTATATGTTCAGCAAGTCCATTTGTTCCAAGATCTACCTCAGTTCTGCTACTTCTTTGTTAATTTTTTGTTTGATTGACCTATCTTTTTTAGATAAGGAGATATTAAGTTCTCTTGTTAAGAATGTGGTCTTGGATATTAGATTTTTCATGTCCATGAAGATTTGTCTTATATAGTTTGGTGCACCTGTGTTTGGTACATAGATATTTATGAGTGTTACATCTTTCTCTTGAATTTTCCCCCTATCCAATATAGTGACCTTCTTTATTTCATTTGATACTTATTGGTTTGAAGTTGAGACTGTCTGAGAACAAAATTGCTACCCCTGCTATTTTCTGAGGTGCTGGGACATGTATTATTGTTTTCCCTCCTTTGACTTTGATCCTATGAATGTCTTTTTTGAGTTAAGTGTATTTCTTGTATACAGCATATTGTTGGGTTTTGTTTCCTAATCCACTGTGCCAGTCTATTTCTATTAATTGGTGAATTTAGTACATTTACATTGATGGTTATAATTGAAATGTGTTGACTTATGATTGTCATGTTATTTATCTGCTGTTGTTTACTCCTTTGTATTCTGTGTTTAATTGTCTGTCCTGTTTAGTGGGTTCATTCTCCTTTTATTCCTGGAGTTCTGGTCATTGTGGTCTCTCTCTAGAACATCTTTCAGTAACGGGTAGGGATGGCTTTGTCATCATGAAATTATTTAGTTGTTCTTTGTTGTGGAAGTATTTCACTTCTCCATCAAACTTGAAAGAGAGTTTTGCAGGGTATAGTAGTCTGTGCTGGAATTTGTTTTCATAGAGGACTTGTACTCTGTTCCATGCTTTCTTTGCCTTCATGGTTTGTGAAGAGAAGTCAGCCGTAATTCTGACAGGTTTTCCTTTGCATGTGATCTGCTTCTTTTCTCTAGCAGCTTTCAGTACATTATTCTTCTGTTGGATTTCTGGGATCTTGACTATTATATGTTTCGGTGTGTTTTTAGTTGGGTTGAAGTTATTTGGAATTCTATATGCTTTGGTTACCTGAATGTTAGATTATTTCCTCATATTTTGGAAGTTTTGTGCTATTACTTCTGCCCATAATCTTTTTATATAATTTGTATTGACTCCATCTTTCTCATTGATGCCTATTAATCTCACATTATTCATCTTGGCTTCATGTTATAGGTTATGGATTATTTTTTCCTGCATCCTTGTTTTTAAGAGACCATTTCTCACCTCTTCACTAGCTGTACCAATGTCTTCAAGATCTGAAACTCTGTCTTCACTTTCACTCCAACAGTTTTGTAGACTCATGATGGAGATTTTAAGTTCTTCTATATCTCTAACTCTGCTTCATGCAATCTATTTCTTTCCTGTATTTCTCATTCACGGACTCTGTCATTTTTCTAATCTCCTCTATTTTTTTTTATCAATGTCTTCTTTAAGGGTAGCTATTAATTCTTAATAATTATTTCTCCAAATTGGATTACCTCTGGGGAGCAGGGGCTTGGGAGGGCACTTGGTGCTGGAGGCAAGTGGGAAACCCGAAAGTTCTCCCACACACTACAGGGCTGGGCTCAGGTGGATCAAGACTGAGAGAGTCTAAGAAGTTCTCACTCGGCAGGCCAGGGGCAGCAGTTCTGGGTAGTGGCAGGGTGGGCAACAACTTCTTCAGATAACCCACTACTATTGTGGAATGCTGGACTGTGTTGGAGTGTTTTGCTGAATTCAAGCACCTATAATAATTGAATGACAATGGAATACCCATCTATGACAGGACTAAACAAAAAAATGGGGGATACAAAGGAAGGACCATTCTGTGTTTGTGCATACATAACCGGTAGGATAAATACATCTCTACTTTTGTGTAATTCTATGAGAAGAAAGATTTGCACTAATAGTGTTTGGACAGGATATCCTGTCTGCTTTTTGTACTATGAATAACCACTAGGAAAATAACAATGTAAAAAGTATTAATTATTGAAACTGTACTGTAATTCAGCTTTAAAAAAAGATAGGTATACACCTACATTCTCTTAATTCAATGAATAGAGGCATCTGCTCTAGTAGTGTTTGCAAAGAGAATATCATGTGTGCACCTTGTGCAACAAATAATCAATAAGAAAATAAAACAACAAAAAAGGAAGGGATCTATCTCTGAACTGGGTGGAAAAGCATGATTCCTAAATCCAAAGGGAAATTAAACTACAAAATTTAAACAAAATGGCATAAAAAAATCAATATCTGACAATATAAAAAGAAATAATTTCTTTTTAGCTTTCCCTTTACAAAAATTCTATTTTTAGATCAGATACAGTGACTTAAGGTACTACCATGTCTTTAAGCAACATTTTGTAAGGAAAATACCTGTTTGGCTCTGTTACTTCTAAAGGTAAAGGAGGTTTTGCATTTAAATTATAATGTGGAATACTTCAGAGTAACCTCATGCCAAAATGACATATTTCAGAGGGATGCAAAGGTATTCAATAAAAAAACTTTTAAAGGCAAAAAAAAGAAAAGAAATATTCCTTAAAAATAGCAAAGGACCATAATAAATCAATCCAGCAGCTGCTAGATGAGACAAACAAGAATAAATTAAGATTAGAGTCAATGAAAAACCAGGAGATAACAGAAATGATATCTTTTTTTTTTTTTTTTAAAGCTGTTCACAGAGACCGTAGCAGAAAACTTTTGTGGGAAGGAAAAATATATATCCAGTTAAGTGAGGAATAAAATTCCAATTAGCCACAAAAAAGCCCCCAAAGAATTATAGCCAGGCATGTCATAGAAAAGATTCCAGAAATTCAACACAAGAAAACTCTTACAAAAAAAAAAAAAAAAAAAAAAAAAAAAAAAAAAAAGAGGAAGAAGAAGAAGAATAAAATCTTAGCTCTTTTCTGACTGGAACAATGGCGTAGAAGAAAAGAAAAGGAAAGTTCCTGCTGTTCCACAAACCCTTAATAAAAAGTGAAGACATTTTGCAGAGTTGAAGATAAAGCACCTGAGAAAGAAGTTTACCCGGAAGACTCAAGGCGAGGAGGAAGCTCATCTATGAAAAAGCCAGCTACTATCATAAATACAGACAGATGGACAGAACTGAGATCCAAATTGTTAGGATGGTGAGAAAAGCTGGCAATTTCTATGTGACTGCAGAGCCCAAACTAGCATTCGTCCTCTGGATCAGGGGTATCAATGGTGTGAGCCCAAAGGTCCGCAAGGTGTTGCAGCTTCTTCGCCTTCACTAAATCTTCAGTGGTACCTACAGTGCCTCAATTAGCATGCTGAGAATTGTGGATCTAAATATTGCATTAAGGTACCCAAACCTGAAATCAGTAAATGCACTAGTATACAAGTGTGGCTATGGCACAATCAATAAGCAAATTGCTTTGACAGATAATTCATTGATTGCTCATCTCTTGGTAAATATGGCATCATCTTCATGGAGGATCTGATTCACGAGATCTATACTGTTGGAAAACATTTCAAAGAGGCAAATAACTTCATGTGGCTGTTCAAGTTATCATCTCCATGAGGTAGAATGAAGAAAAAGTCCACCCATTTTGTGGAAGGTGGAGATGCTGAAAATAGGGGAAATCAGATCAACAGGCTTATTAGAAGGATGAACTAAAATATATACCATGGTGTTTTTATGATTTTGTCAGTTAATAAAGTATCTGCTTCCAAACTGAAAAAAAAGAAAAAGAATAGAATCTTAAAATCTCTTAGGGAAAACAAATAAAGCACCTATAAAGATAGCCCATCCAAATCACAGCTGACTTCTCAATACAAATATTCAAATCAAGGAGGCATAAGAGTGAAGTACATCAGGTTCTAAAGGATAAAAACATTCAACCCAGATTGGTGCACTCCACAATATTGTGTTTCAAACTGATGGATAAGTAAGATAACTCCATGACAAAGAATAGCTGAGGAAATTTATGACCACAAAACCAGCACTCTAAAGTGTTTTGAAGGGCATTGTATAAAGAGGTAAGAAGGTCTTACAGCTACCTGAACTCAAACAGAAGTGATCTACTAGGCAAGGCAAACAATTGCACAGAGAGAGGTGAAAAAAGGGAGGGACTCAGCAACAGGAAAATAAGGATAAGTCAATACATATCAGTGATAACCATCAATGTTAATGAACTCAGTTCACCAATCAAAAGACAAAAACTGAAAGAATGGATCAAGAAACAAGATCTAGGTACAACCATTGTGGATATCAGTGTGGAGACTCCTCAAAAGAGTAGGACTAGAAATCCCATTCAAGCCGGCTATCCCCCTACTGGGAATTTTCCCAGAGGAACTGAAAACATTGTATCATAGTGATATATGTGTACCTATGTTTATAGCAGTGCAATGTGTGATAGAAAAATCTTGGAAACAATCAAGATGTCCATTACATGAGGAATGGTTGAAAAAGATGTGGTATTTCTATATAATGGAGTATTACTCAGCTATTAAGAATGATAAGTTTGAAGCATTTATACTGAAGTGGATGCCACTTGAACATATACTCATAAGTGAAATAAACCAGACACACATGTGTAAGTATTGTATAGTCTCCCTATTATAACAAACAAAAAGCAGAAATGCAAATGGAATCACACAACAACAAATAAAAATAATTGAGTCAGATAAGGCAAAGTGAATGGCATATGCTGCAGGATACTAATCAGCTTTTCTTCTGGATGGTTAACAACCTAAGCTTGCAGATCAAAACTGGAGAAATAGAAGAGCCACAAGGCCAGCCAACATTTTCACCCTAGCCTTTCAAGGTCAGCAAAGACTCAGGACATAAGAGAACCTGTAGTGCAACATCATGAAACTCAGTTGAGCCCCAAATTTTCTGAACAAGGAGATTATGGAGCCACAGAGGAAAGCGATCAAATTTCTATAGTGTGCCTGGGGGGAGTCACATAGAGAGAAACTTTCTCTCAGGCTCTCACAGAGAGCAAACTGGTCAAGCATTCATGACCCATCTACATGGATGACACAGACAAAGGATCTACAGAATAAGGTACAGGACTACAAGATAAACCCTGAGGGGACTTCACTGACCTCATCAGAAACAAAAAGTACATGTGTTGGTGTATAGGTCTTGCTTTATCTTGTTCTTAATCATCCAGCAAAAAAGTATAAAAATGAAGTATACACTGCGGGGCCATAATAGTAAGTTGAGCTGTAAATGGCTATGGTCGACAACTTTTTTGGATAACTCACTATTGTTGTGTAATGCTGATCTGTGTTGGATTGTGTCATTGAGTTCAGGCACCTAAATTAGTTAAATGACAATGGAGTAGCCATTTTTGACAGGTGTAGACCAAGGA
Source organism: Ctenomys sociabilis (assembly GCA_004027165.1). Taxonomy (NCBI): domain Eukaryota; kingdom Metazoa; phylum Chordata; class Mammalia; order Rodentia; family Ctenomyidae; genus Ctenomys; species Ctenomys sociabilis. The sequence continues at coordinate 13,688 of PVKA01034770.1, read as the reverse complement.
AGGGGTACAGAAATTAAGAATCATGATGTGTGTGTGTATGGACAGTACAGTTGGGATAGATACAATGTGCTTCTACATAATTCTATGAGAGGCAAGATTTGCACTAATGGTGGTTGGACAGGATATTATGTCGGCTTCTAGTACTATGGACAACCACTAGGAAAATAACAAAGTAGAAAGTATTAATTATTGAATCTTTGATGTAATTCAGGTATAAAAAATGAGATATGCAAACAGCTACACTCCCTTAATTTACTGATAAGAGACATATGCTATAATAATGTCTGTAAGTATAATATCATGTATGCACCTTCTATGATACCAAAACATTATGAAAACAGTTTGTAATGTATTAAATTATCAAATCCATCTTGTCAAGGTATCTTAAAACTGTCTCCTTGATATTTGTACTTCAATAAAATAAAAATTAAAAAAATAAACAAGATCTAACAATATGTTGCATAGAAGTAACACATTTATTTCAAAAAGAAATTCATAGGCTGAAAGTGAAAGAATGGAAAACAAAAACTCCATGTGATAAGAACCTAGAAAATAATTGATGGCTACTCTATCTGCAAACAAAGTACATTTCAAGCTAAGACTGATTAAGAGAGGTAAAGATCACTACATCATTATTACAAATGCCAGTGGATTTATATAAAACAAATATTAAGAGACATTAAAAATTAAATAAGCACTAATACAATTGTATTAGGAGATCTCAATAGCCCACTGTCACAAAAAGATCAATTAGACAAAAAAAATCCTCAAAGAAATATTAGAACTAAGCCAAACTTTCGAGCAATGGACTCTGTACATGTCTACAGAGAGCTCTACTATACTACGTCAGAATAAACATGCTTGTCAGCTGCAACATACGACATTCTCTAACATAGACCACATACTAGCTCATAAAGCATGCCTAAGCAAATGTAAAGGAACTGAAATTATGCCATGCCTGTTATCAGAGCATAGCACAGTGAAGTTGGAAATCAATGGCAAAAGAAACCACAGTAACTTCATTAACATATGAAAATTAAGTAGCACCCTCCTGAACAAACAATAGATTATAAATGAAATTAAGGAAAAATTTAGACAGTTTCTATAATTAAACAATAATAACAGTACAGCATACTGGGATTTATAGGAAACAATGAAACCACCTTAAATAGAAGTGAATATCCATATCAGGAAAACAGAGCAAACAAACAACTCAATGGAGAACCTCAAACTTCTAGAAAAATGAGCAGGCAAAGCTAAAAGCTCCATCAAGGGAGGAAAGTACAAAGGTCAAAGCAGAAATGAACACATTGGAGACTAAAAAAGGTACAAAGAATCAATGAATTGAAGAGTTGGTTCTTTGAAAGATTAAATAAAACTGACAAATCTTCATCAAACCTTATAAAACAAAAAGATTCATATCCACACAATTAAGAATAAAAAGGGTGAAATCACAACAGATCTTGCAGAAATCCAGATGACCTTACCTATTTTGTAAAACTGTATTCTAATAAGATGGAAAATGCAGATGAAATGGACAGATTCTGATATCCACGTGAATTACCAGAGGTGAATCAAGAAGCCATAAAATTTAAAATAAGCTAATATCAATCAGTAAGATTAAAGACATGATTAAAACTTACCAACAAAGCAAAGCTCATAAAACATGCTTAAGAATCCGTTGCTGAATTCTACAAGAACTTTAGAGAAGATTTAATCCTGAAACTCTTCAAACTCTTTAATGAAACTGGAAGGGAAACTATATTCCCAAATTCATTCTTCAAAGCAAGCATTACCCTTACATCAAAGAGCAGAAGAACACAACTAAAAGAATTACAGGCCAGTCTTTCTAATGAACATAGATGCAAAGATCCTCAATAAAACAGTAGCAAACAGAATGCAGCAAATCATTAAGAATATTATACAGAAATGATATAACATGCATACATCAATAAATGTAGTATACTATATTAACAGAGCCAAAGACAAAAAATCACATGATCATCTTAATAGATGCTGAAAAGCTTTTGACAAACTCCAGCATCTATTCATGTTAAAAGCCCTATAGAAAATTGGAATAGATGGTCTTTGTTTCAGTCTGATAAAAGCCATCTATGACAAACCAACAGACATCATCTACAAATGGACAAAAGCTGAAAGCTTTCACTCTAAAATCAGGAACAAGAAAAGGATGTCCACTGTCTCCACTCTTATTTCAAGTCCTGGAAACTTTAGACAGAGAAATTAAACAAGAGAAAGTAAAAGAAGGAATAAGGAAAGGGAAGGAATAAATTAAATTATTATTTGCAGAAGATGTAATACTCTACATAGATGATTCCAAAATCCCCACTAAAAACCATTAGATTTAATAAGCAAGCTCAGAAGCATAGCTGGATACAAAGACAACACTCAAAAATCAATAGCAGGGCTGGGCGTGGTGGCGCATGCCTGTAATCCCAGCACTCGGGAGGCTGAGACAGGAGGATTGTTGTGAGTTCGAGACCAGCCTGAGCTACAAAGTGAGCTCGAGGCCAGCCTGAACTGCATAGTGAGACCCTGTCTCAAAAAGACAAAAAAAAAAAAAAAAAAAAAAAAAAAAAAAAAAAAAATTAAAAAAAAAAAAAAAAAAAAAAAAAAAAAAAAAAAAAAAAAAAAAAAATCAATAGCATTCTTATACACAAATAATAAACTCGCTGAGAGAGAAAATAGGGAAACAACACTTTTCACAGTAACATCCAAAAAATGAAATACCTAGGAATTAATCTAATGAAGAATGTGAAAGACTTCTGTATCAAAAACTACAGCACTCTGAAAAAGGCAGATACCAGAAAATGTAAAGATATTCCTTGTTCTTGGATAGAAAGAAGCAATAGAGTGAAAATGGCCATCATTCCAAAACTGTTATACAGATTTAATGCAAGTTCAATCAAAATTCCAATAGCATATCTCATTGAATTAGAGAAAAGAATTCTAAAATTCATTTGGAGTGAGAGAGACCTAGAATAGAATGGTAATTCTGGGCAACAAAGTTGGGCTGGGGGAGAAATAAAAAAGAGAAGATGGACTGTGGAGATAGCATGGTGGCGGTCTAGCACCTGCCTGGCAAGCACAAAGATGCAGGTTCGATCCCTGATACCACATGCCATGCCAGCCACCGAAACCTGGCCCAACCATGTAATCCCAGCACTGGGGAGGCTGAGACAGAAGGATCACTACGAGTCCAAGCTACGTGGCGAGATCCTGTATAAAATAAATAGATTTTTTTTTTTTAAAGACACAATATACAGAAAGCTCAGGTGAATGGAGCCTTGTTTCTGGATGGGAGGCAAAGGAACTGTGGGACCACTGCAGTTTTATACATTTAGCAAGCTGATAGCAGGTGAAACGCCTGTGCCTGACAACTGGCTTGCCTCTCTCCCCCACACTCTTGGGCCTGGAACACCCGTTGGCCTGGGCTCTGAATTCCCTCAGGGCGTTCCTCCGGAGCTCCTTGCTTCGGGTTGGCACTGTGAAGTATTGGAGCTCAGCCGCTCCTGACAGATCCACGGCATCAGGAACCAAGTGCTGCACGTATTTCCATGAAAGGAAAGCACAGCTTGATGGCAGGAGTATTTTTAGCCCAAGATGAGTGTTCAGACCATTTTAAAGATCTTTCCTCCTCTACGCTCGAACTTCCTACAAGCCCCTCACCTCCCTATGGAAGCCAGTTTGTTGGTGCAGACCGTCCGCTTCCTCCCCAAGGTCCTGTGAAGAGAGCCGCTGCCACGAGACTCAGCTGGTGGCCTTCCCTCACACCGAGGAAGGGAGGCGAAGGATCTCCAAAGGAAAGCTGGAGTATAATCCAGCTGATTGGATGGACAATGAGGACTTTGTTGATATGTTTATATAACAGATATTTTCGGTAAATTAATCAATCTAAATCAATAGCTCAAATGTTTTAAATAAGATAAACGTGAAACTCCTAGTAAGGTAAAAGAATTTTGCCAAAAAGTACTCTACTGACAGTGGCATACTAAAATTAACAACATTTACATTTTTCTTATCTTTCCTGGTAATTTGGATGAACTAGAATGTCTCAGTAAAATAATAGATAAATTAATCACAATTTACTCTCTTAATTCTTTTGTTCATTAACTTTCCCAGAACTGCGAAACTAAATTGTTCCAGTGACTACATAATAAATCTTTTGACTCTGTAAATCAGATGGTTTCCTTTTATAGGAAGATGGGGAATCTTTTAATAAAAACTAAGGGGCACGTTAGAGTTGTCAGCTGATAGATCACTGAAAATAATTTTTAATGATGGATTATGTGATTTTTGGAATATCCCTTGAAATGAGTTTAAAAAAAGAGAGTACCCATGCTATAATAAAATATCTGCCTCTTATCTATGACCACAAAGACTTTTGGAACTTAGGTATGCAAACATAAAAACTAGAAATCAAACTGAAGCTGAACTGTCTCTTTCTAGCAGTAACAGTCACTATTGAACAAATCCATTTCTTTATGACAGACTTTTCCAAAAGCATTTACTTTTATATGTAATAAGCATTTTTTTAATATTTGAAATATATTGATGGTGTTTGGGTAAATTGTGAACTAATCATAACTATAGGGCAAACAACCAAGATAAAAATCAACCTTGGCAATCTATGGTCACTGGAAATCAAATGGTTTGAAATTCCGATTTATATGCACATTTCTATGACAGAAAAGCACAAGAGAATGTCTTCAAGCACTTAGCTACTACAGTGGGGTAAGGTGCCTTAGGGAGAGGTAGAGTGGAAATTGGGTTCTAGAAGAGAAACAAACGACACAGAAGTTGTGAGAGTTAGTTGAGCTTGGTTCATATCCTTTACAAATGAACAACGGTGTTCTTCAACCCTTGTGGTATTTGGACTTCATTATTTATACTTAAAAGAGTTCTGTTACAGTTTGTTTCTAAAATGTCAGAATTTACAACACACTAGAATGCTTATCTTTTGCAACTGTTTTAGCGATGAAAATTTTAAATGTCAGCTGAAAAGCTGTGTGGAGGGCATCTAGGTTTTTTTCTTCATATGAACTAAAGGAGAAAATTTTAAAATTCATTATTCCAAAAGATCAAATTTTTGAGATCAGACAGTGTGGTTTCTTGCTCTTACTGCTGACCAGCATGTGTGCCTCAGTGTCCCGTTCTGCCACCTGAATGACCTGCAGCTTCAGCACGGTCCAACCCTGTTTAAAGACAAAATATCTGTGAACCTTCATTTTTGGTTTGAATTATTTCTATTGGATGTTACTTAAAAATACAAAACTGCACATTTAACATTTTTATTCACAGTCTTCATATACTGTTTTATAAAAGATAAATTGAAAACTATATATAAATCACAAAACCAGCAAAATTTAAATTTTATCTAACAGAGCTGCTATCCTGTTTGGTCCATGGAAATTAGCACGATTGCTGTCGCCACCAGTGCTTTGATTCTGAGACAGGGTCTCACAGACTCACTGAATTGCCTATGCTTTTCTCAGTTGCCTAGGACAATTCTATGCTCCTTAGTGACAAAAAGATTGTAATACAAAGGTGGGAATCTCCCTCAAAGGTGGGAGTAAATTTGGATGTGGTCAGATTTTTAAGATTGACATCAAAATAAAATATCAAAAATTAAAAACACATTGCATAGGACTCCCTTCACATTCTTGAACCCTTAGAGTTTTGTGGATTGCTGCTGGGGACACACACACACACACACACACACACACACACACATACACACACACCCCAGAATCTTAGCTACAGGCTGGGCAGCACAAACCTTACCAGTTCAGGCAGGCACAGAGGCCATGGAGGAAAGGGAGGGCATGAAATGGAATTTTCCATTGAAGCAGTCTGAGCAACTCGGAACGACAACAACAACAAAAAATCTTGGAATCCTCCTGGTGCCTGGCAAGGTGCCTGGTATCTGCAGTGAGCATTGAATAATTTGTTTGTGAAAGTGATTTGAGTAAGGGATCCAAGTTATTCACTCTAGGTGGACCTCTAATGATTGGCTTTGCTTCTAAATACCCCATGAATAGCATGCTAGGGCCTTAGTTTCTACTTACAGTCTGATACAGAGACATATATTTATAAAATAACATGATGTAATATATATATATTTCTAAGCTCCTCATATATATGGTAATGTACAATATATACAATAATAAGCTGTGAATCATACATGAACATAATAATAATAGTGTTGCAGACCCAGGACTTCTCTGGGATGGCAGGGTTCTAAATGTTCTCTAAACTGACTGCTATTTGATTAGAAAAGAAATTTTATCTTTCAAATCCACAAAGTACCCCTGTCCAAATGCCCATGGGTTATATGGTGCTGCTATTTATCCATTTATTCATTAGCACTTCCACCAAGATTTCTGGGATGTATCACGACAGTGGCAGTCAAAGCACTGAGGCAGGCTATGTGATAATGACACAGAAGCTGCCAGTTGTTCCTTGGCAGCCGAGGAGTGATGTATATGCTTCAGGTCTCTATTCATAGAGAGAACACCAGATTTACAGCAGTGTCTGCTGCCTTTTAGATGAGTGAGCCCTTGAATGAAGGGGTCAAGCATCAGTCGGACTGCATACAGCCTCTCCTGACACAGCCAAACCTTGTCTACAAAGGTTTTCCCTCCGATCCAACCCCCAACTCGACTTCTTCCTCCCCACCCCTACTCCTACACTGGTTGTGATGGTTGTCCTTCAGTTTTACTTTTTAAAAATCAAAGTCAAACAGAGAGTTAAAAATCAGTACCAGCAGGCTCGTGACTGATCGCAGCAGTCCCTCCCCCCAGCCCCTTCCCCTTCTCTGATTCCTGTAGCTGGGGGCCACCGCTTTAGACTCTCCTGGCTGTTGCTTCTGGCTACCTTCCCATGACTGTATCATAGGCTCTTGATTTACCCCTGTAAGATAGTATCTATTATCTGCTATGATGAATCACTATTTTAAATTAAAGTATATTGGTATGACTATAAGAATATTATTTATTTTGTTCCAAACACTTCATCAGTTCTGCCATCTACCTTTTATCCTGCCCTAGTGATGCATCAGACGACCAGGGAGCCCCTCAGTTTCCAGAGCCCTCTCTCCCTAAATCCCAGCCCCTGCTCCAGGCTAGTCTATTGTTACTTGTCTCTGCAACTTCTCTTCCTGCTCAGGGGCACCCACTCTTTCCTAACCCCAACACTTGGTCTTTTTTGTTTACTCCTTGATCTTTTCAGTGCAGAAATTCCACTTTCCATGACAGAATGAATGGGAAGGAGAAATTGAGTCTTAGGTGTCTGCAGATCTACCTGACCTCTAATTTGAGGTTAGAGAGTGTCAAATGCCAGACTAAATCCTTTTTCTCAGGATTTAGAAAGCGTTGCTTTGCCCTCGTCCACACCCCAACTGGAGAAGCTTGACTGGTGCAAAGCGGTGCCCCATCCCCTTTTATGTATTGTTTTGTTTTCAATTTCTCCTTGAGAAGTTTATTTTTATTTTTATTTTATTGAAATACAAATGTCAATCAGACAGTTTCAAGACACCTTAACAAGACAGATTTGATAAATTAATACATTGCAAACTGTTTTCATAATGTTTTGGTATTGTACAAGGTGCATCCATGATATTATATTTACAGATATTATTTTAGCAGATATCTCTTATCAGTAAATTAAGAGTGTAGCTGCTTACTTATCATATTTTTTTATACCTGAATTATATCAAAAATTCAATAATTATTTTCCTAGTGGATGACCGTGGTACTAGAAGCCGACATAATATCCTGTCCAACCACCATTAGTGCAGATCTTGCCTCTCATAGAATTATGTAGAAGCACAGCGTTATCTATTCCAACTGTACTGTCTATACACACACATCATGATTTTTTCTTTCTACAAACCTTCCTTTGGCTACACCTGTCAAAGGTGGGCACTCCATTAACATTCAACTAACTTAGGTGCTTGAACTCGACAACACAATCCAACACAGTCCAGCATTCTACAACCATAGTGAGTTATTCAAAGAAATTGTCGACCATAGCCATTTACAGCTCAACTTAGTATTATGGCCCCATGATGTATACTTCATTTTTATACTTTTCTGCTAGATGGTTAAGACCTAGATAGATCAAGACTTACAAATACCTTTCACAGTAGCACTGCGGAAAATGAAATACCTTGGGATTCACTTAACCAAGGAAGTCAAAGATCTTTTCACGGAAAATTACAACACCCTAAGAAAAGAGATTATAGAGGATTTCAGAAAATGGAAAATATTCCATGCTCCTGGATAGGAAGAACCAACATCGTGAAGATGGCCATACTCCCAAAATTGCTGTACAGATTTAATCCCTATCAAACTGCCACCAACATACCTCCCAGATATAGAGAAATCAATCCTAAAATTTATTTGGAACCACAAACGACCTAGAATAGCAAAGGCAATCTTGGCCAATAAAGACAAGGCAGGAGGCATCACAATTCCTGAGTTGAAATTATACTACAAAGCCACTGTGATAAAATCAACATGGTATTGGCAACAAGATAGACCTGAGGATCAGTGGAATAGATTAGAAGACGCAGAGGCATCTACGAAAACACTCAGCCATCTTATCTTCGACAAAGAGGCTACACAAGCTCACTGGAAGAAAGATAGCCTCTTTAACAAATGGTGCTGGAAAACATGGCTTTCTACATGCCGGAAACTAAAACTTGACCTAGCTCTATCACCATGCACTAAGTTAAAGTCAAAATGGTTTAAAGATCTAAACGTTAAAACAGAAACACTCAATCTCCTGGAAGAGAAAGTAGGAGGAAATCTTGAAGACATAGGGGTAGGTAAAGAGTTCATGAACAAACATATATTCACACAGGAAGCTCTTGAAAGAATCAACAACTGGGATCAACTCTTCCTAAGGAGCTTCTGTCAAAGAAATTGTCAAAAGAAATTGTCAACAGAGTGAAAAGACAACCCACAAATTTTGAAAAAATCCTAACTAATAAGCAATCAGACAGAGGACTATTGTCTAGAGTTTATAAAGAACTAAAGTATAACAGGGCCCTCAGATTTAAAGACCCAATTCAGAAATGGGCATCTGAGATGTTCAAAAGACGAAATTAAAGAAGCGAATAAATATATGAAAAAATGCTCCACATCACTAGCCATTCGTAAAATGCAAATAAAAACAACACTGAGATATCATCCTTGAGAAGTTTTAAGAATCATTCCTTTGTTTTTGTTGTTCATAGCATTATTCTTTGATGGAAATCTTTTCCTTTTGTTTTCCTGGATACTTGATCAATTTTCTTTTTTCTTTTTTTTTTTTTGCTTATAGGCAAGATTTCACTAAATCACTAAATTGTCCAAGCTGGGGTCAAACTTCTTTCTGCCTCAGCCTCCCAGGATGTTGGCTCCTGTATAGATTTGTGCCATCGTGTGCAGCAATTTTTTAATTTTTGATTTTTTTAAAGAATACAAAATAGTAACAAAAAACAGCATTAGAAACGATACAAAATTTTGCTAAACAAAGTAATAGGAATTCAACAATGGTTGCTGTATTGCATGATGTTATCTTTAAATTAGTTGTTTAGATTACCAGATATAAATGTGCAAAATTGATTTAAAACAAAAAAAACAACAAAAAAGTTATAAGAAATTAAAGAGAAAAAAATAATAAGAATAAAAAGAAAAGCATTTTAAGCCTTAGCTACTACTTTCAAAAGACCAGCAGAGCTCGGCAGTACAGTTACCCAAGCTGTCCTGCATACGCACATAACCCCGTGCCAGCTTAATCAGCTATTCCAATATGGAGACTTATTTCTCAGTTCTAGAAAATGCTCAGAGATCTGTTTTCTGCCCATCTTCTCTGCTCTCTCATTCTGATGTCACAGGGAAGTCAAGTCCTAACACCACGGGAAACCAGTGACACACCTCAATTCTATGTATCTTTAACAAAAGATTTCAGATGAGACACAGACTGGAGTCCAGAGCATAGGGAGGGTTTACTGCAAAATGATAGATTTTCAGAAAGAGAGAGAGACAGAAGCAAGTGTGAAGGAAGGCAGTTCTACAGAAGGAGGTCCCTAGTTACACTGTTATTATGGGTTTCAGTTTATTGAACTTTATTCCCACTTTGAGTATTTTTATTTTGGCTACTTTATTTTATATTTCTAGGGGTCTATTCTTAACCTCTGTTTGTTATCATTTTGTCCTTGTTTTAAAGTGGCAATGGTTTTCTGCTTTTCAAGAGAGTAATTGAACTTTTTCTTTTTAAAATTTTCTATTCTCTACAATAGTTCCACTTTGGATTTCTTCATACTGGGAGTTCTCCTGTGTTCAAGAATCGTCAGTTGCCTCATATTTAAGGCCATAAAAGATGGATTAGAAATTTTGTGTTCAAGGGTGAGACCTATTGATGGTTCCTTGAGAGATCTGATGTCACTTTGAATTCTGTTCTCTTGAGTTCTTTGGGTCCCCAAGGAGAAAAACCTATCATCTGTTGAAGACAAAAATAGGAAAGGTGCCTGGCTGTTGGTAACCTGCCCTCTTGTAGGGCCACATGCAGGCCTGTCTGCAGGCCTCTCCTGCTCTCCCTCCTTACAGCCGGAAGCCCCACCTCCCTGACCTCCTTGACCCCTGGCTCAATGCTCACTGTTCCTTCTCTGCTCTTTTAGAAAATACACCCCAGGGGACTTGTGAGATAGCTCAGTGGTCTAAACACCTGCCTAACAAGCACAAGGACACGGGTTCAATCCCTGATACCACATGCTATGTTGGCCACCAAAACCAGGTAGGGTGGGTTAACGCATGCTATCCCAGTGCTGGGGAGGCTGAGGCAGAAGGATCACCACGAATCCAAGCTGCATAGTGAAACCCTGTAACAAATAAATAAATTAAGAAAATAATCTCCCAGGATGCTGAAAGGGAGAAAGTGGCAGCAGCTAGCACCTTGTCTGGGACAGCGGAAGGTTAAATTTCATCTGAGGGCCTGAGCTCCTCTCTGGCCATCATCCCTGCCCTCATATCCGGCCTCCTGAAGTTTATCGAGACCTCCGCACGGGTGTCAGTGTGTGCCTGCACTCGGGTGGCAGTGCTTCCTGTCCTATTCAGCAACATAACAACTGTCCATCTAGGTTTTGCCTATAAAGTTCAGGGAACTCTTTTCTACTGGTGTCTTTTCTTCCATAATCATTTTTAGAAGTTATTTTTCTTCTGTTCTAGGGATTGAATGCAGGGTGTTGTAAACTATCTCTCTAACCCTTTAATATTTTATTTTATATTTTAAGAAAAAGTCTTGCTAAATTGCCAGGCTGAATATGTAATTCTCCTACCCCGGGCTCCCAAGTAGGCAGGATTAGAAGCAGGTGAAACCATACCCAGTTCTCTTTTCACTTCTTTACTATCATTTAATCAGAAGTGTGAGAGGAAATACGGCGGATACACATGGTGAATGCACTAGGTTTGCTTAGGGTTTTCTTTCTCAGCCTCCTGTTCCTGTTTATGAATGGCAGCTCCTCCTTTCTCTTTGAGAAAGACCTTTTCTGGTAGCTCTGCTTTCCATTTAGGGCTCCCCTGTCATTAGCTTTGGTGCTTTTTTCTTATTTCCAGTTGGTTCTTTTCCCACCTATATTCTGGCTTGTGTTCGTGCTGTCTTCTCAAATGGGCATTCCCACTTCTCCACAACCGCTCCCTGTCAGGAAGGGACTGAGTGCTCCAGCAAGGCCCTCTAGGAGCACAGATCAGACTCCAGACTAAGATGCAGGACAGTCCAGGGCTGTCTGTCAGGTGTGTCGTGTACCATTCTGAAAGAAGATATACAGCTTAAGTCAAGTCTGCCTCTTCCTTCCACCTCAGACTGCCCCACTTTTCACTGCAACCTGGCTGCAGAACGGTGAGGACTTTCTAGCCCCACCCATGGGCAGAGAATGGTCACAGGGTTGGATTTCTGGCAGACAAGATACAAGGCTTTGAACTTTCACTGTCTAAGGAGGCTATCCAGTCCTCCGGCTTCCCCAGAAGCCTCAAGTTCCCAGACTACTCTGGCTCCAAGCCTCATCACCACAGGGTTTTCCATAGAGCTTCAGGTCCCTGGAGATTCTTAAGTGTTTTCCCCCTGTATCTCCATCTCCATGGAAAGTAGTTCTCTACCTACCCGTGTCTACTGAGTTCTGCATCACAAATAACTCTGTTGGGATTCCATGATCAAGAGGATGTTTCCAGAAAACTGTGCTCTCAGCAGCTGAGTGCTTTGTGGTTCTGGGCCTGCTTCTCTCACTGCAATTACCTGGTGCTTGATGTATTAGAGTCATGTGTAACTGGCTTGCCTTGGGTGCTTGCATTTTGGACAGCTAATATTTGCCTGACCATATGTATATATGCATAAGTACTTTCCCCTCCTTTAGCCTTGGGCTTAAATATTCAAAATGACAACCCTTATTACAGTTGGAAATTGCAAGTGAAATAAAATTTTCATTTTGTGCATTCAAGCAAAATGACTTAATCAAATTCTCCTTGACTTACACAAAGGGAGCTTGAAGTTAAAGTTCGTGCTTCGGGAAGCTTTATGTAGGAGACTTTTTCTCCCACACTGCACATCAAACTGACTTTTTATTCAACTGCTAATGATGTTGGGATAATTAAGATAAGCCTCCGAAACACGGTGAAGACAAATAGAAATTCTCCTTATATAGTTAAAACAGAGAAAATTGTCAGAGCTATTGTTGTCAACGAATGTATTATGCAATTGCATATCATTCTAAGTCAATTTCTGGCTTGCATTGTGCATATATCCTCGTTTTCAACTCACCCATTCCCCATAATGTAGAGTAAATTGGCTCATCTAAATGGAACAAAACAAAAAACAAAAGGAAGAGAAAAGAGTCCTTAATTGTAGGTGCCCTCTTTTAGGAATGATTTTTTTTTTTAGTTGCAGCTTGTACTAAAATTAGAGGGTGCTGGGTTTGTTTTACATTATTTTCCTTCTGCTTTTTTAAGGTTATTTAAGGTTTTGACCCTGATGAATCCTAGCTTTACTATACTTGGGTGGTGTGGGAAGGAATTTGGAAAATTGGCAGTAAGTGGTGAACAAAACAGCAAAGCATTCAGAATAGAGACCCATGGTGCTCCCTCAAGGCCCTGCCCCTTGCTGCTGGGCTAGGGCTAGCGTCACCACTTTGGATAGAAGAGCCACAAGGCCAGCGAACATTTTGGACCTAGCCTTTCAAGGTCAGCGAAGACTCAGGACATAGGAGAACCTGTACTGCAATATTATGAGACTCAGTTGAGCTCCAAATTTTCTGAGCAAGGAGATTGTGGAGCCACAGAGGAAAGAGATTGAAGTTCCATAGTGTGCCTGGGGAGAGTCACATGAAGAGAAAACTTTCTCTCAGGCTCTCACAGAGAGCAATCTGGTCAAGCATTGGCCGTGACTCATCCACATGGATGACACAGACAAAGGAACTACAGAATAATGTACCGGACTACAAGATAAACCCTGAGAAGACTTCAATGACCACATAGGAAATATAAAGTACATGTGTTGGTATATAAGTTTGGATCTACCTAGGTCTTAACCATCCAGCAGAAAAGCATAAATGTATAAAAATGAAGTATACATCGTGAGCCCATAATATTAAGCTGAGCTGTAAGTGGATATGGTCGACAATTTCTTTGAAT
>PVKA01034769.1:0-23188 GCA_004027165.1 Ctenomys sociabilis | reverse complement strand
TGATGTGTGTGTATAGACAGTACAGTTGGGATAGATAATGCTGTGCTTCTACATAATCCTATGAGAGGCAAGATCTGCACTAATGGTGGTTGGACAGGATATTATGTTGGCTTCTAGTACTACGGTCATCAACTAGGAAAATAATTATTGAATTTTTGATATAATTCATGTATAAAAAATAAGATAAGCAGCTACACTCTTAATTTACTGATAAGAGACATCTGCTAAAATAATATCTGTAAATATAATATCATGTATGCACCTTGTACGATACCAAAAACAGTTATGAAACAGTTATGTTATGAAACAGTTTGCAATGTATTAATTTATCAAATCTGTCTTGTTAAGGTGTCTTGAAACTGTCTGATTGATATTTGTACTTCAATAAAATAAAAAATAAATTAAAAAAAAGAAGAATCTTTAAAAAAAAGAACAATTAGGCAAGAAAAATAAATAAAATAGAAAATTATAGGAAAAAAAAACAAAAAACAAAGTTATTTAATTATATCTCAAGCTTTGAGCTTCTCCAGCATTCTTATAAGCATGATCATCCTCCCCTGAATGCACTTTGGGTTATAAGATTTTCTCCTTTCATATTAACATCGTTCTGACTGCATCTGTTTCCAAAAATTATCAGATTTCTGGCTTGTTTGGTGGTGTCCTTCCTTGATGTTATGGTTTGTGTCTAGTTGTCCCCCAAAAGCCTCATGTAGTCATGGAGTGGGGATTTCTAGAGTTTGTGATTAACTCATGATCACTGGGGATTATGTGTGATCTGAGGCTGGGATTACGGGTTTTAGTCCTGCTGGGATTATGGGTGTGTTTTCTTCCTTCAGCCTGAATGGAATATAACAGACAGACAGACTTTCAACAGCGATTGTATCTTGTGGCACTGTTGCTGTTCTGTCACCATGAACTGCTGCTCTCTGCCATGTGCCCCTCTGCCCTGACTGAAACCCACAGTAACTGTGAGCTAAATTAACCTTTCCTCTCTTCATTTTAGGTGTTGAGTATTTGTCCCAGCAACGAGAGAAGAGTAACTAAGACACTTGATTTCCAGCAACCATGTAGATTTATTCTTTTGTAAAGTGTTATTAATTTGTTTTTACATTGATAAATAAAAAGTAAAGAACTAGTATCTAATGTCAGATACTAATTCAGCAGACATAAAGGTCTTTAAAATATAATTTTATTATAAATAAAAGGCATATGTATAAATAAAAATTGTGTGATAGGTATGTAGAGAACAAAAAAGATGCATAAAGTATGAACTCCAATAAAACCATGCTTAATGCTTCTTTTAGACTTTTCTTTTCGTGCTGTATATTTTTTAGTTTACCTAGCTATTACTCTATGTACTATAAATTTTCATATTATATTTGTTGCACTTCACCCTGGTTTTTTTTTTTTTGGCAGAACTGGGGATTGAACTCAAGCCCTTGCACTTGCTTATTCACTGAGCTATCCCCCTAGCCCCTGACTCTATATCTTAACATTTTCTAGTACTGTGGATATTCAATGTGGATATTGATTATAAATCCTGCAGGATATTTTATTGTATAAATATTCCAAAAGTTTGTATTTTCTATTCTGTTGATGGCAGGTAAATACATATCTCACTTCCCAGGAAGCCAGGGAAATGAGATTTAGGGCTGAAATGAAAGATTAAAGGCTCTGTTTTATTTATTTAGTTAGTTAGTAAATCTCTTTCTTTCTTCATGAAAGTTATGTTTGCATAACTTTTGGTTCATGGTATGTGTGCATGTGTCCTAATTCTGAAAGAACAAGAGGATTTATTATGAAAACTTCTATCCCTGTCCCCAGCCACTTGATTTACTCTCTCAGATGCAACCACTATTACTAATTTCTTGAATGCCTTTTCAAATATATATACATATAGATGTAATATTTGAACAAATGTACATGCATATTTGTGCATGAAAATGTTTATATACACAAATGGCAAATGCTAACAGATTTAATAGTTTTATTAATACATATTTGCCCTTCATAGTTTACATTCATCTTGGGGAGTGGTTACATGTACATATTATAGCGTTTTAAAAATGCCCTTCCCCTTCCATCCCTCTACTCCATCCTCCTCTGACTTTCCTATCCGCTTTTTCATACTTGTTGATATTATTTGCTTTGGCTCATGTTAGGGCATAAAGTGTTCACTTAATTAGGGTTGTGAGATTCCTACACATGGCACATATTTATCCCTCTCATTTTCTCCTTCCCCCTTACCCCTTACTCTTGTTCACTTGAATCACTTTCTTATTGCGAGAGATCTGTCCCCTGTCCCTTTCTACCTACCTTTTTTCATTTTGTTTTTACTTTACCTCACTCAATTGGGAGGTACTTAAAGTTGTGTGTCTCATTTATGTCACCTAATATTATATTTTCCAAGTGCACCATTGTTCTATGTCTCATATTTATCAGCTTCCTACAGATAAGTAGCATTCCATTAGGTATCGGTACCACATGCCCTTCATCCAATCGTATGTTGATGGTTATGTAGGCTGCACTAGGGATTCAGCTATTGTCAGTTGTGCTGCTGTAAACATTGGTATGTGTGTGTCATCACTGTAGCATGACATAAAGTCCTTGGGGAAGATACCTACCAGGGAAATAGCTCAGTCACATGGAATTTCTAATTTCAGTTCTTTGCTAAATCTTCACACTGACTGCCATAGCCATTGTAGTAGTTTGCCTTCCCACTGGCAAAGCAGGAGGATTCTTTTCTTGCCAGTATTTGTCATTGTTTGGTTTCCCAGTGATTCCATTCTTTCTGGAGTAAGAAGGAATCCTAGTGTTGTTTTAATTTATGGTTCTCTAATGGCCACAGGTGTGAGACATTTTTTTCATATATTTGTTGAACATTTATATTTCTTCCTCTGTGTAATATCTGTTTCTCTTTCCCATTTCTTCACCGAGTCTTTAATTTTAGGTAGCTTAACTTTTTTGAGCTCTCTATGTATTTTAGTTAATAGCGCTCTATATGAAAAATTCCTTTCAAAAAAATTGTTCATTTCTGCACATTGTATCCTCATTCTGCTGTTGGTTCTTTTGCTGTACAGAAGCTTTTTAGCCGGATATAATCCCATTTGTTAATTCTTGCATTGAAGTTTTGTTTAGAAAATCTTTTCTACACATATGTCTTCAAGCATTTTTACCTATTTCATCTTACAGTAAGTTCAGTGATTCTGTTTTAACATTTAATTTTTTGGGGAGGGGCCAACTCAGCCTGCCCTGAGGGTGGGGTTGGCGCAGTATGTGGTGAAAGGGTCAAACCACAGACCCCTACACCTAGGTCTAAGAAGGCACTTTAGACTGCTGAGCTATCTCGCCAGGCCCATTAGCATTTAAATTTTTGATCCATTTTTATTTTAATTTAGTATATGGTGAGAGACAAGGGCCCAATTTTATTTTTCTGAAAATCAACAACCAGTCCTCCCAGCACAGCTTGTTGCATAAGCTCTTCCATCCAACCTAGGCTTTTGGCCCCTTTATCAAAGGCCACATAGTTGAGTATGTCTGGGGAGGTGTCTGCATCCTCAATTCTGTTCCACTGATCCTGGTATCTGTTTTTGTTCAAGTGCATGTTGTTTTTAATCACTATTGCTTTGTAGTATATAGCTTGAAGTCAGGTAATTTTATGATACCTGCTTTGCTCTTATTGCCCAAAATTATTTTTGTTATTCTAGGTATCTTCTCATTTCTTAGGAATTTAGGATTGTTTTCTTTAGGTCTGTAGTTTTGATTGGGACTGCAGTGAATTTTTATAGCAGTTTGGCAAGTGTGGCCATTTTGACAAAATTGGTTCTGCCTATCCAGGATCAGGGGACATCTCTTCGTTTCCTGATGGTCTCTTCAATGTCTGTTTTCAGAACAGTTTTCTTTGTAGAGGTCTTTCATTTACTTGCTTCGATTAATACCTAGAGATTTTATTTTTCTTGAAGCTACTGTGAATGGTATTGTTTTTATAATTTCTTGCTAATGATTTTTGTGTGGATCTATTATGCTTCTCTGCTGAAGTTGGTTATTGATTCTAAGAGTTTTCAGTGGAGTTCTGTGGGCATTCTACATAGAATATCATGTCGTCTAAAAATAATGGTAACGAGTTTTTCTTTTCCTATATCTGTCATTTTCTTTCTTGTTCTTACCTAATTGCTCTGGCTAATGTTTTAAGTACTATGTTGAATAGAAAAGGTGATGGGGGACATCCTTGAGGTATAATGATTTTAGTGAGAAGCCTTTTGCATTTTCCCCACTTAGTATGATGCTCACTATTAGTTTGTCATAAATAACCTTTATTATACTCAGGTGTGGTTCTAGTATACCCTTTTTGTCAGGATTTTTTTTTTAATCATAAAAGGCTATTGGATTTTGTCAAAGGTTTTTACTGCATCTATTATATGATCATGTGGGCTTTTTAACTTTTCTATTTTTATGATGTATTTCATTTATTGATTTCCATATGTTCAACCATTCCTGAATCTCCTGGATGAAACTTAGTTGATCATCATGTATGATCTTTTTCATAATGTGCTACATTCTACTTCATAATATCATGCTGATTTTTATGTCTATGTTCACTAAATGGATTGACGCGTAGATTTCTTTTTCAGTTGGGTCTTCATCCAATTTGGGATTAGGGTGATATTGGATTCCCTAAATGAGTCTGAAAGCACTCCATCTCTTTCATTTTTTGGAAGAGCTTGAGAAGTATTGGAGACTTAACATGCTTAAAGGATTTGTAGAATTCAGCAGTAAATCTATCGGGTCTTAGGCTTATGTTAGTTAGTAGATTCTTTATTAATGAGTCAATTTGATTGGGTTACTGAGAATATGTCTTCTTGGGTGAGTTTTGGTAGTACTTATGTGTCTAAGGATCTATTTCTTCAAAATTTACTAATTTGTTGTAATATAGGTTTTCAAAATAATTACCATTGTCTCAATTTTGACAGTTGTCTGCTGTAATTTTAATTGCAACAGACACTTTTTCATTTCTAATTGCACTGATGTCTTTTTTCACTATCTCTTGGTGAATCTAGCTAAGGGCTTATCTATTTTATTTTACCTCTTTGGAGATCCAGCTCTTCGATTTGTAATTTATTTTGACAGGTTTTGTTTTTGTTTTTGTTTTGTTTTGTCTCAAGTTCATTGATTTCCACTGTTCTCTTTATAATTCCCCTCAGTTTTGTTTTGGGGCTGGTTTGTTGTTCTTTCTCAGGTATCTTAAGTTTTCACACAAGGTTGTTTTTTTGGGCTTGCTCTGCTTTCCTATTGTGAGCACTGAGTGCAATTACTTTTCCTCTTAGGACTGCATTGTGTCCCAGAGGTTTGTTTGTTTGTTTTCTTTTGCTGTTGTTGCACTGTCATTGCCAGTAACTTCCAGAATATTTTTAATTTCTTTTTTTATTTCTTCTGTGATCCATTATTTGTGCAAAAGTATATTGTTAATTTTCTAGCTTGTCCTTTTTTTCAAAACTTCTTCTGTCGTTGATTTCTGTTTTAATTGTTCAGCTGTCTGATTGTATGAGTGGTGTGATTTCAATTTTTTTAAAAACAGGCTTTGTGGACTAGTATGTAATTTATTTTGGAAAAAGTACCATGTGCTGCTGAAAAGAATTTATACTCTGTTTTAGCATGTGGTAATATACTCTATGCACACTGTGACAGTTTATCTGTGGTTACTCTGCAATGAAGTAGTTGGGGTGGGGTCGGGAGAACGGGAGGTTATGAATGAGTGGTGCTAGGCACTGAGGAGAGAGTTAAAGGGGAACAGTGCTCAACAAGAAGACTGATATCAGGTCTGATTTTTTTTTTTAAATTCCTTTATTTATTACAGTGTCTCGCTACACATCACGGATTCTTTTTTCGCGGGGGTGGGGTGTGAGCTCAGCCGGCCCTGCGGGGAGGGGCTGGCACGGCATGTGGCGCTGGGGCTCGAACCGCGGTCCCTGGGAGGCGCTCTAGACCGCTGAGCTATCTTGCCAGCCCTCAGGTCTGATTTTATTGCAGTTCTTTTAGTTGAGTTGAAATTTTAGCACTGAGAATATTTTTTTCGAGAATATTTTGTGAGAACAAGGGTAAGATACAGGAGAAAGAGGGTTCATTTTGTGACAGAGGAAAGCTATGAAGTTATCAGAACCTTACAGCAAGGGCACAAAAAACTAGATGATGTACAGAAGACCCAAAAGCTTAGGATGAGAAGGGTCAAGGAATTAATACTAGTGAAGGTAAGAGGAGGGATGAAGTTAGCTAATTACGAGGAATTGAAAAATTTGTTTTTTTTTAAGTTGAGAAATATTTTCTTTGCTGACTCAGGCTGCCTCAAGAGAGGGCCTAGTAAGGTCTGTGGAGCTGGGGATCAAAGGGCAGTGGTATCCTGACCCTGACTGCGTTTGTACAAGCAGACGCTGAAACAACTGAGCTAACCAGCAGGCCCCCAGGGAATTTAAGAATTTGGATGGAGCTTACATATTTATCAAAAGAATAAAGAAATACATTAATTATATTACCACAGGAGTTTGAAGTAAAGAAACTAGGAAAAGAGCTGAGAGAAGGGTAAAAATCTAGATACCTTTAAATCAGCCAATGAAAGAACAAATATGTGAATAAAAAGCTATAAGCACAGGAAACCATAAAAGCACATAACATAACGTCACATTCCTGAGTAACTCGAGAAATTTACAAAACTTTGAATTAGTAAAGAGTCCAATGGGTGCCCAGATTAGATAGACCAACAAGATCCTGCAATGTGATTCCCAAGTGGCTAGAGTCTGAGGGCGGAGAGCACCTCTGATTCCTCCAACACAATGCTAAAGTTAACACAGACTCAGGACCTCTTCTGCCAGGTTGTAGGCATTCTCACAGCGTTTCTTGGGTTGGGAACTTTTGCTGTCTCTTTCTCTCTCTCTGGGTGTGATGGAGGCTTGAGTTCACTAGTGCTAAGTTTTCTCCTGAGTCAGGATTCTTACTATACAGCCAATTTCACTGCAGCAGTAAAAGCTGCGCTGTTCAACAACAGCTGTAACAGCAGGCTGATGTGTTATAGCAGTATCTATCAGGGCTAGTTAAGAAATAATATCAAGCAGTGGGGAACACAAACCCAGTGTGAGCTTCCAGTCCTGTGTAACTCAGGCTAAAGCTGTCCTCTGTGCGCAGGAACCAAGCCTGTGAGCACTAGTCCCTACCTTTCGGCTAGGCTTTCCTCAGGGGATCTCCAGCAGCCAGTAGGCCCCGGAGACCGCCCTTCCCTCATGCATCTTGGCAACTTGGCCATGTAAAGTGGCCAAGGGGCTGCTCTGGGACTCAGATTCAAACACCCAGCTCTCCCAACGACCGTGTCCCCACCAGCTCCTGCTCCACATGACTGTGTCCTCAGGCACTTGTACAGCAGCCACTCCCTAAATATTGACTCTGGCAGCAGTCGGTCCCCCATTCTTCCTGCTGTGTCCAAGCTGTAAGACTCTTCGTCCCAGTGAACTTCTCTGTTTCTCTGTGAATAGAGTTGTTTAACTTTGCCTTCTGGCTGGGCAGCCAGCCAGCTGCAGTTGGTAGTGTTGCCATGGGGTCTCCTCTGAGGCATGGCCCCCCTCTTCTGTATCACTTAAGCATGTTTTGTCCTCCTCTGTCAGTTCCCTCACTTCAGTTCCTTTCCCAGCTCTTGTTTTCCAGGCTCACTGATCCACCATTTTGCCACCCCAATACCTTCTTCTATAACTACCTTTTGCCTACATAACAGCTATTTACATTTTTTCCATTTCAAAAATATAGGTGCATATCAAAGATAATGGTGGCAATTAAAAGTAAAAGGAGAAAGAAAAAAACATTTTTTTTGCTGAGTCCTGACTAGTGAAAAGTGAAATTTTAGATCAAAAAAGGGGTGCATTTTCAATTCAGATTTTCCACTTACTACTCCCTTGTGGTATTCTCTTTAATAATGAATTCCTCAAAACAACCAACCTGGGAGGTTATTCATATTGTTATTCATATTTTACAGATGAGGAAACTGAGATAGTGTGAGTAAGCCTCATCCAAGGTCACAAAGCTAACCAGCAGTGGTGCGAGGCTGCAGTACAGGCAGCCTGGGGCTGAGGCCTGCTGTCTCTTCCTCTCTGCCCTGCTCTTCTGTGCTGCCTTCCGTAACCATCACAACCACGCATCTTCAAAACATACTCACCTTCTCCAGCTGAAGCTCTGTTCCCACTGAACGCTGACTGACTCACCCTGCAGGCTTTATCGTTCCTGGCAGCCCCTGTTCTGTCTCCATGAATTTGGCTAGTCTACTCACTCCATCTAAAGTGGAGTTGCATAATATTTGTTCTTTTGCAATGGCCTATTGCACTTAGCATAATTTCTCCACGGTGCACCCCTGTTGTAGTATGTGTCAGAACTGTCCTCCCACTTGAGGCTGAATAATGCCTCATGGCATGAATATGTTCCATTTTATTTATCCAGTCATCCATAGACACACATTTGGATTGCTTCTACCTTCTTTGTTATGGGTAATATTTTATTTGCTTGAGCCCCTGCTTTCATTCCTTTAGAATATAAGTTCAAATATGGAATTTGTGTGTCATATATTAGTCCCATATTTAATTTTTTTGTCAAATCAACACATCACTTTCCACAGGACTGCAACATTTTATATCCCCACCAGCAATGCAAAAGGGCTCAAATGTTCTCAGTGCTTGCCGACAGGGCTTATTCTTTTTAATTTTTGTTTGTTTGGGATAGTAGCCATCCTAATGGTTGTGAACTGGTAAATGTTTATTTTTAATGTCACTGCTTATTAGCTTCCACTGAGAAGGCTTTAAGTTCATGCCATTTCCACATTTTACTTGTACTTATCATTGATTCTCAGCCTTTTGGCTAAGATCAAGTGTACTTATATGCTTAATTTTACTTAGTACATTTAAGGCTCTGCTTCATCTGATATTTATTTTTCATTTTTGGGGAGTAGGGCATTTATGACCTTCTAGACTGATAGCCAGTAATGCCAATGTTGGTCCTGAAAGTTCATGTCTTTTCCTTTCAGCCCCACTTCCTGTGGCTTTTTTCCCCACCCAGGGCTGATAATAAGTACTCATATGTTAGTTTGCTCATTGGTATTTTCTAATTAGGCTTTTTTTTTTTTTCAATAAAAGTGAAAAAAATAAAATCTCATAATATACAATGTACGAGTTTCGTCCTCATAATGTTTTATATGACTGAAAATTTTATGGCATAGAATTTTAATTACATTTATAATTCTTGATTTGACCTTTTTCCCTGGCTGTGGCAGTTCAGTTTGAGGTTTACTTAGCATTGTGTTGAAGGGAAACATATGTCATTACAGATATTGAACAGCATGAAACTTAAAATTTATTTATTATGACCAAGTCAGGATCACCTTTCTTTAAAGTCCTTAATTATATACAAATCAGAATTTTGACAACATATAAAAAATAGTTTTATCTATTTCAGAAACTAATAGTTATTGTCATAGAGTAATTTTTAGCATTATGAGAACATGAATATTGAAATATGATTTCTCAGAAGTGCATAACCATGGACTCTTCCCATAAACTTTTCCTAAATTAAAATCAAGCTTTTTAAAAATTTTTATTTATTTATTTATTTAGTATTTTAGGGGAGGACCTACAGGGAATTCAAGGTCTCATTACTAGATCAGATTTATAGTAATTGTCTGTAATCCCAAGAGCTGGGATTAGAGGCACACACCACCACGCCCAGTCTCAATTGCCATCTCAACATGCCCCTGGGGCAAGGCCAGCACAGCAAGCCTGGGGATTAAACCCCCAGCCCCTGAGCCTGCTTGCAGGTACTTTAATTTGCTGAGCTATTTAGCCAGCCCTAAAATCAAATTTAAACAAAAATTTCCAAGTAGCCCTGGAGAGGACCTGCCCATGAGTCACAGGTCGGGGTGAGGGGACTGGCAGGATGTGAACAGAATACATTTTTAAAAAGATCTTGTCACAGCCAGGAGTTAAAGAACCACTGAAAGGTTTTGATCAGAAAAATAATATCAGATCAATTTTGAGAGAGGAATCTGGTGATAGTTTTATTAAAAAAACAAAACAACAGGTTAATGGTAGATGAAATGAAGGACAGAGGACACAAACTCATAATTTCAGTGAGTCTGCTGATGGGTAATGAACTGAACTGGAGCAAGAGGAAAAAAGAAGGAGACTGAGTTAAAGAGATACGCACCAGGACATGTTGGTAAGGTCTGGCTACCTTCTCAAAGCCCACAAAGCAGTCGGAAGTGAACCTACCACGAAAGAGAGCTCTGAGATGGAGCTCTGGGCTCAGAAGCTGTCAACAAGAGGTGGCAGCATGAGCCTGAAAGGTGATGACATTATTGAGACTGTGAATATCAAGAAGAGATGTCTGAGAAGGAAACTAGTGAAAAGTGAAGAAGACTGGAAGAGAGACCCTCTCTGGAAAAGATGATAGTACCTGTCTGCTTTTAGATTTGCCTTTTTCCTTTGTATCCCAGTTCTAGGAAGGAAGGAAGATTTGAATTTCCTGAACTTCTAAGTCTCCTGTTCTACCCTCACGTGCAGAAGAGACAATAATTTTCTTACAAAATCAAAACATTCAGTCTGATGTCTCCAAGAGCCTTTGGCTTAAAGCAGCAGATCCATACTTATATAACAAAACAAAGAAGGCCATACTTCAGGAAATTATAAGAAAATTGAGTCTGTGGGACACAGTCATTATTAGGGTGTTGTAGTTTGTATGGCTCCCAAGGAGTAATGGGGAGCTTACTTTTTGAGAGTAGTGGTCACTGAAACACTGCAGGCATGATGGCATGAAGTGCTGGTGTGAACTAGAGCATTATTCAGGTCAGTCGATACCCCAAGACAATTTAGAGCTCCTAATATGTGTGTTTTTAAAAAATTCTTCCACTAATTATATAGAAAGCTAAAACCTTTTGAAGTGCCAAGCATATACCCTGTTTACTGTATTTCTTTTTCCATAATGACTCGATTATTGCTAGTTTATTTATAGAAGACTGAAAGATTGAGTTTATAGCAGATAGGACTGGGTTTGAACCCCAGATTTACCACTTATCAACAGTGACAAGAAATTACTCAAACTCTGATCTTCAGTTACCTCAATGATAAACTGAGATAACATCTCTAGTGGCTGATAGTATTAATTGGACTGTTCTACACAGATTCCCTTTTAAGTCCCTTGTAGCATGCTTGACTATACAGCAAGGGCTGGAAAAACAAAGACAGAGTTGCCAAATTCCCTTGCTGCCAAGTTTCATATCTGTTTTTGTTCTGCCAAGTAGTACCCCTGACAAGACCTAGGAAGTAGAAGTGGGCAGTGTATCCCCTGAGAAGACTCTGGACTTTCTTGTAATAAGTACTGTAGTGGAGGCAACTGCAACTGCTGTTTTGAGAGTACTGGATATGGAGCTGGGTCTGAGAATCTCTGGAAAGAGGCAGAATCTGTGGGATTCTCCTAGAATCTCATGTACTGGGCGAGCACTTTTTCTGGCTATGTTGTTCTTGATGGCATAGAAAGAAAACTTATTTCCCTAGCTGTCCCAGAAATTTTTAAGCTGTCGAATACCCAGTAATTGGTATTTTTTGTTCTGTTTAAACTATTAGTTAGAATAACTTTTATTGTGTACAACTCATAGATTAAATTCAGGGTTTAAGAAGGACCATCAGCCTTTGTAACTAGAACAGAACTTTCCACAAGGTCAGTTTCCTCCTTCTCATCTTCCTCCTCCCTCCTTCACTCCTCTCCTACCTCCTCCTCCCCCACCTCATGCTCCTTACCTCCTCCTCCTCTCCCTTCCTCATTAGTATCAGCTGCCATAATAAAGTAGAAATCAGCCTCCTACAATTTTATTAAGGATTTTCTGATTTTTTTTTTTCTGATTTTTTTTTAAAGTACATCTTGGTTCTAAGCCTCTTAAGTCTAGGGACAGCAGAATAGAGGATGGTCTTTATGCACTTTTTTTTTTTTAAGACTGACATAATAAAGTTTTAAAGAAATTAGAGGAAAAAGATAGATGTAACAGAATATTAATCATTAAACTAAGAAATATATATTCTTTCAAATGAGGAAATCTAGGATAAATAAAAATACCTTATTATTTTCACTTAAGCTTGGAACTGTCTTTACTTCTGTAGTGGATTTCTAACTGGTGGTCAACTTATTACACCCAGTTGAATAAAACCACCTGAGGGTTGTTGCCAGCAGCATCAAGGCAGAACAGAAAAAGCTACTGGAATGCTGTTAGGGAGTTGTTTGGAGAAGCTGTTGGAGCTGTTGGAAGGGTCTCTTGGGCTGGTCTTCTGGAGAGCCTTATCATGCTGGCTTTCCCAATGAACTCTGAGAACCTTGGGTCCTCATCTTGAGCATCGCTTCCTGGCTCCAGAGGGGTAGATAAAGCAGTGCTCAGCCTCATGGAAAAGCTTGTTGCATTGGCTTTCCTGATAGGAACCCAGCTTTCTCATTGCTGGAGGAGCGTGGGACCTAACTGTTGCTGAGGATGGCTGTGGTATTTTTCGGGGAGCTCTGGTGCTTGCCTTGAGCATTGCTTCCTGGCTCCAGTTCATCCCTCAGTCTGCTAGCACAGATCCTCCATCCCACTGGCATAGACTTCCTAGCTTCCACCACTGGCCTTTGGGTCTTTCCAGCACAGATCAATGAAGCAAACTTGCATGAGATTTGTTGTGTTCTTTAGGCCTTCAGCTGGACTTGTGGGAGGCATTGTTATGAGTTCTAGGCCCTCAGCTGGATTCTTCAGTGTTTAGTGTGTGGATAGGTTTCCTGCATTTGTTGTATATAATTCTTTGGGTGATTCATTATAAAATATTACAAAATGTGTCCTGTATTATATTGTTTGCCTTCCAAAAATCCCAAACCATGACAACTTCAGTGAATAGTTTTTGTACCATACTAGTTATTATTTTGTTGCTGCACCTTTAAAGAACTTTAGATAGTGGCTGAGAAGCTCACAGTTTGTTTTTTTTCCCATGTTCTGCCATATGTTTCATTTGTTGGCATCTTCTGATTTTGTTGAGAAAATTCTGTATATTTTGGAATCCATAACTTAATGTAAAAAGGTTTTGCTAAACTAAAATTCTTAATTGTGTTTATAGCAATGTTATTGTTTATGATAAATGTTTATATCAGAGTAAGAGTGGCTGGTAACTACA
Source organism: Ctenomys sociabilis (assembly GCA_004027165.1). Lineage (NCBI taxonomy): Eukaryota > Metazoa > Chordata > Mammalia > Rodentia > Ctenomyidae > Ctenomys > Ctenomys sociabilis. The sequence goes on along the minus strand of PVKA01034769.1, from coordinate 9,986 downwards.
TTGTATTTGTTATTAAACATATGTAGCAAGATGCTGTGTACAATGCTTTTAAGCCTCAGGATACCTTACAATTTTGTTTAAATAATAATTTTAAATTAAAAAAATATTTATTTGGTATAGGGTCTTGTTACACAGTTCAGACTCAGGGGTCCTCCTGTCTCAACCTCCCCAGCGCTAGGATCATAGGCGTGTGCTACCACACCCAGTTTTGGTGGCCAGTTCAGCACAGGGCCAGTGTGGCATGTAGTACCGGGGATCGAGCCTGGGTCTGTACACTTACCAGGCATACACTTAGACTGCTGAGCTATCTTCCTGGCCCTGTATTTAATTATTTTTAAAAGTCATTGACTTTTAAGAAGTGGCATTAAAAAACAACTTCAATGCATTGTTCAATTTCTTATCCAGATTGTTCTGATGTTAATAGTCATAAGCTAAGGAACTCTATATACCTTTTCTCTAAATCTAAAGATACTCTCAAATTTAAGTTTATTTTAAAAATTTTATAAGCAGATCTTATATTCTAGTCTTCTGGAAAGAATAGAAGCAATCATCTCAACATAGGTAGAAATCAGTAAGGTTGTATATCTATAATAAGCTCTGAACTTAAAGTTTAAAAAAGACCCACGCAGACCCTTTACAGAAGCAAGGCAGGGCCACAAATCCTGTTTGTGCGTCCCTAAGCCCTGCTGAGGTGCCCTTTACCAGTGCTGTAGTCCCCAAGAAAGGCTGTCAAAGGTCACTTTTTTTCCTCCCAGTTCTTGTGTATAGTAGAAAGTAGGCATAATAGGAAAACAGAGTCACATTGTTAGTCTTTCATCGAGAATTCTACACTTGATATCATATAGCAGTATCAAGATTTTAGAATTTAAAATAAAAAATACAACACTTTTCTCTTTCAAGAATCTGACTCTTTTCAAATAATGGACTTAAAATTTGCAGTCTGTTTTTTTTCTGTATATTTCTTAAAAATCCAATCAAATATTCAGTCTCCTGTGTTCCAGGATGTTAGCTATCTTTTGTTCCAAAGCAGTGAAAGGCACTAACTTAAGTGACAAAGGACTTAGCACAAAAAGAAAAAAATGGCAAAGAAAAATCTCTATTGATGTCACAAACATCTCTTTAGCATCATATGAGGGTCTAAAATGGAAATGACACTCCAAATGAATATTCATTTGTAACAGGATGAATTTGGAATACAAAATAATTTCCATGCAAGTGTTAAAAATAAAACCAGTGAGATATATCTTTGTTTAAAGACTGATCTTTCCTGGTATGTAACAGAAAATATTGAACATCTATCAGATGGACAGAAGCTTGAGAGCACATGCAATCATGACCTCCTGAAGCGGAAACTCAATATCAATATCTAATATATCAAACAAGGAAATTTCACTGCCAAAGTGACATATGGGGGTAACTGTGTAGAAAGATATTCATCAATGTCTTAATGAGATTTAAAAAAATGAATCAAAGCTATTGAAAACTAAAAATCCACTGCAAACCCACACTGTTAACTCTGTGTTCAGATTCAAAAGATGAGTAACCACACTTTGTTTTTGTTTTATACTCAGCTGGAAAGGCAGCTAGTGTTGCAGAACGAAATGAGGGAAAGACAAATGGCTATGCAGATTGCTTGGTCTCGAGAATTCCTCAAATATTTTGGAACATTTTTTGGCACTGCAGCCGTCTCTTTAACAGCTGGGTATGTTTGCCATTTCTCTTAGGATTTTCTTAACTAATTTACTTCTTTTTGTCATTAATCATATTACTAATTTGGATAAGCCTTTGGTCAAAATCATGTATATATGAAGACCTTATAGGTTAGTTACTGGGGGTAAACTCTGTACAGCCAGGTGGTAGTAGCTAATTTTGCCATTTGTTCATTAGGTTTAGTCTGTCCTTTTCTCTACTTTATAAATTAAAAAGAGGATTAACAGGATACAAAGATAGGGGGCCTCTATGGATTTATCCCTATAGTTTTTGAATAAAGGTTTTCAATACTTACCCATTTCATTTTTTAATTTAATTTTTAAGAGTATAAACAAAACCTTATCCATTTTAAAATGAGGAATCTGAGCCTCAAAGTCAAAAATATAAACAGGTCATAGTCCTTCCTATGAGAACTATAGAATGTAGTGAGAGTTATTGTGTAAAGAAATCTTACTTCCATAGGAAATTCAAATAGATTAAGTAACTTATGAAATGGAGGACATTCTTACAAAAAGCAGAATTTTTTTTTAATGTGGTCCTGTGTAGATTATGTGTTTAGAGATTGTTTTTTCCTTGACATGAGGTCTTCTTTATTCTTGCAACAGAGCAATAAAACAAAAGAAGCCAGCCTTCTTTGTCCCTATCATTCCATTAAGCTTTATTTTCGCCTACCAGTATGATTTGGGCTATGGAACTCTTCTACAAAGAATGAAAGGTAAGTCTTTGATAAACCAGAGTCCCTATTTCCTACTTCATTTTCTGTTCACAAATCCTCTCTGTATAATCTTTGGCTTATGGAGACTCCAACAAAATCTGTTCTCCAGCTTCCAATGTCTAATATGGTATCTCGAGTAAGACTTTACCAGCTCACAAGAACTGACTGAAATTTTCAGAAATTTTGTAAACAATGGGTGTTGAACGCAGTCATTTAATTTATTAAAAATTAAAACATGGTCTTATAATTTCAAAAGTTATATATTTTAAAACAAAGATAAAAGCACTCAGAATTCATCTGCCTCTTATTTTATCATATTATGTACTATTAGATTATTTGTATCAATTATATCTGTATGAAAGGAATGCAGATACAATATATAGACACAACAAAATACAGCTACAAGTTTGAGTTCAGTGATATCCCATGATTGTGTTGGGAGTATTTAAACCATGGAAATCTGCAAACACCAAATTAAGGCTTGATTTTTTATTGTGTTAATTGTCTAGACCAGAGGTGGGAAAACTGTGGCCTAGGGGCTAATTATCTATTCAAAGTGATAATAATTACATTTATGCCTAATTACTTATATATTATCTATGGTTACTTCTCCATTACCATGACAGAACTGAGTTACTGAAATACAGATACAAGATACTACAGGCCTAAAATATTTATTGTTGCCCTTTAAGAATATTTCCTCACCCAAAGTCTCAATTTAACAGGCTGACAGAAAAAATACTTAAGGTTAAGCTTCAAAGTAGGCTGTATCTGTAGCCATTATATTGTGAATGGCATAAAATATTGACATTTTCTTGAATATTTACAACTGTCCTCTGATTTTTCTAAGCAGTTATGCCAATCATTTTCAGATGAATAAAGTTCAAACATGTGTCATCTAGGGGACATCTCATCTTTAATAAATTGGGAATGTAGGATCTTGGGACCGACACAAAAACCAAGAAACTCCTACACATAGAAGATCCCCCTAAAGCACAGACATTTCCTAGGGAGGCTTTAATATTCATGATAAAGCTACCTACTATAAGAAATAAACAGGCATGAGCACACACACAAAATAAATAAAATTTTAAAATAGAGAATGACAAGACAAAGAAGCAGAACCACCCTCCAGGCCTCGAGCCCACCCAGGACAAGTCCAAGGAACAATGAGGGAGAAGAAAACCAAGGCTGCCCATTTGAAATGTCTGAAATGATAGCAGCAGAAGTTCAAAATCAGGTGCACAAAACTACACAGGAAAGCAGATCAGAAATAACCTCTCAGGTAAAAAAGGAGATGATGGGCATAATGAAAGACTTAGCAAGTCTAGAGTAGATACAGATTAAGAGAGAAAGAAAAAAGGGAAGAAAGAAAGAAAAGAAAAGAAAATGAAGAGTTTCAGACTGCTTTCTAAGTATTGGCATTAAGGAGTGGACCATTTCATTCATAGGTATACGGAAATAGAAGATTTACATGGTCCTAAACATTCCCATTTGAAAATGAAATGCATATTCCACATAGAAACTATGGAAAAATTTCATTTAGGGTCAGATATTATTGGTATTAAAGTTTGGCTTGGGTTAGGGGCTAGGTTTTTTGGTGATAGACTCTGATTTGATTTATAGCATTACTGTTACATAAAAGTATATTTTGAATTCCAAAACACTGATGTATAGATTAACTTTTAGAATAGAAGCCCATTTAAGCTGTAAATAAATATACAGGGCTAATTTAGTAATGTTACATCTCATTTCCATGTCCTTCTCAGTTTCGCCGTTATTCATCTGCTTAATAGTTCATCAATCCAAGCTCATACCTCATGTTTATACGGAGATGAGTTTGGTTTTTTTTTGGCAGAACTAGGGATTGAACTTAAGCCCTTGTGTTTGCTAGGGAAGCACTTACTCCACTGAGCCATCTCCCTGGCCCCTGAGAATTCTTAATATTGCATAAAACTGGATATTTAGTTAAGAGATATTAACTACTATACAACCTTCCCTTGAACATATTACTAAAGAAAAGCGAGTTTACTTTTCTAGTAAGTTGGACTGTACCTTGGGTAACTTTATTATAGTTCCTTTGCTGGGAGACTTAATTTCAAGACATGAATTTCCTGTAAAAAATTATAAGTTTAGAATACATCAGGAAACCTATCACCATAAGAAATTTAAGTTATATTCTTTCTTCCTTCAATGAGTAACCTCAAAATATACAATCGCAGTCTGGTTGTCTCTCACATGGAAAACTTCTAGTCTTTCATCAGTGACTACCAAATTTCGTAGAATTTTATAATTATTCTTACCTACTATTTAAGACTGAGGTAAAAACAAAATGTTTTCAAATGTGAACATGCTCTTATTATTTAAAAATTGTAACCTGATCCATTAGATTTGGAGAAAATTTAAGAAATGATTCATGTATAAAACAATGGGTAGGCTAAATATTCTGGCTGATCAACATACAATATATACCTAACATTAAAGCATACTTCATAAATATACACAATTATACATTGTCAATATAAATAAGTAAAATAGTGTGTCAAAAGAGAAGTCCTGAAAGTATTTGCCTTCATCACCAACACAGGTTTATAAAATATCAACAACATGCATTATACAATTCTTAAAACTTTTTGTGAATTTATCTTGCACAATTAAAGTTGGCAAATGTAACTGGGCCCAAGAAATCACTGTCTTTCCTACTGGTAGCTGTTTGGAAGAGAAATTATTTATAAAAATGTGTATGTATATGTGCAACATGTATAAAGACTAATGCATATTTAACATTATTTTGGATTTTTAAGTGATTTCAGGTGAAAGAGCTTTCCTGGAAAATTAATTTTTAACAGATTTCCTTTTCTCTGTCATTTAGTTTATATGAAGGCGTAATACACAGGAATGTATGTAGTATCTCCAGGAAAATGGGTGAAATGTTTAACTCCGATCTGAGGGTGTGGCCCCACACAACGTTAGAGCTTGTTAATGGAAAACTCCTTTGTCATCTTGTATATTTCTCTTCTTTAAGGGGAAGCTGAAGACATACTGGAAACAGAGAAGAATAAGTTGCAGCTGCCAAAAGGAATGATCACTTTTGAAAGCCTTGAAAAAGCTAGAAAGGAACAGAGTAAATTTTCATAGACAAATGAAGCCGTATTCATTCACTGTATCTCAAAGCACAAACTTACTGGCTTGAATCATTTTTATGCCTTTTTAAACGCTCAAGATTTTGATATAATGGATTTTATTTTAAAGTATTAAAATGCAAGGTGTGTTTTATGGGACTATTTTAAAATAAAGTTTATAACATTCAACATAAAATCATGTAGTTACTTTAACTTTCAGATAGTCTTCGTGTGTGTTACCAATGTCTAAATGTAAAATTAATAAACTATTTTGTTTTGAATTTCTGGAAGCAATTGTCCACTGTTTACAGTTCTGTAACACAAACTTTCTCTATCACATTCAATTTTCAGTTTCCTCTATTATTTGGATTTGACAATTATGTCCTGGCACCCACACAGTAGAAAATAACCAACACTAATGACAGAAATGTCAAGTGAAATTACTATGTAGACACTGATCTCAGCGTTGTGTACGTGTTTTTATGATCAACCCACAAGATCATGAGAGAGGCATCATTTTGTGAACCTGGAAACTGAGACAGAGAGGTTGAACTATTTCCTCAAGGTCATACATGAACTTGGATTTGAATCTAGATAATTTGATCCCAAAGTTTATATTCCAAAAGGCCTCAAAAAGTTAGGTCTTAACTTTTACTTAACATGTAAGAATAGTTATGAAAAGGGAAAAAGCATTCAAATACTCAGATACAGTTATGCAAAAATTGAAAAGGGGGAGCTTGACTAGGATAGGTACTTTTTTTAAATTTAGACTTATGGGAAGCTCATAAAATATTCTTACTTTTACCAGATACAACCCTTTATAAAATACAAACATTCCAAAAATTTTGTTTTATGTATTGGGTCTGGTTAAAGTCACTAGAAATACATTGGTGAGTGAGGAGGAAAACACCCTGCATTTTGGGCAGAGGGATATGTTCTTGGATTGGTGGACAGGGGAGAGCAATAAATAAACACTGAGACAAATAAGATTGTTTCTCTCTTTTTTGAAATTAAATATATTGTAGTAGAAATCAAAATAAAAAGTAACTCTTTTTGGAAAACAGAAATAATTAAATGTTCCCCGTACACTGGAATATGCTTTATCCTCAGGGCACAGGTTGGCATGTGTATGCAGTCTCAGGATTCCCTCATGATGCGCCATTGCAGCAGAGAGCTGATCAGTGATCACTCTGAAGTCTAACACTGATTCTGTCTCATGACTTATTCCAAATTATTCTTTACCATAATCTTCTTTTGGTGGTCGGAATTGGGATGGGGGTTGAGCCCAGGGGGCTTGCACGCGTTAGGCCAATGCACTATTGCTAAGCTACACTCCGTTGTACCAGAATCTTTCTTTTCAAGGCAGAGAATTATTGATAAAAGTGCAACCAGAGAGACTTTCCCACCATCGCTGCAAGAGCCCAGTGTTCCCACTCACCACACCCACTGACTTCCACCAATGAGTTGGTGGTGTGATCAATGTGTACTCAAGACTTCTTTCTCCTGATATGCCATGCTACCAAAATCTCTGAATTCCCTGAAGCTCAAAATTACCAGTATCACAGCCAGTGCTAAGAGTCCAACCTGAAAATAAAAGCAGAGATGTTCCCCTGTGCCAGTGCTAGTAATAATAATCAACATAATAACAATAAAAAAATCTTGGCTTTTTCATCCAAGAAAAGGATTGTCCTCCGTTTCCCAGTTCTGTTCCCACATTCCTCCTTGAGGGCAGCCCTACTGAGGGCATCCAGGGGTGTTGTGGAGGGCACTCAGCAATTGCCCTCAGTAAGCACACTGGAAGGAGGACAAGATGCAAATGGGAAGGTGCTTGCACATGGGGTCCCAAGGGTCCTCTAGGAACATGCCACCAACCGCAGAGCATCCCAGTGCTCCTTTTGTGTCCAGGCATCACTGGGCCAGGCCCTGACTTTGCTGATTCCCATGACACCAGGGCTGCATGGAGGTTGGGCTTTTTCATAGACCATCAGTAATTGCTGAGCTCACCCATGCTGTGGCCAGAACCTCTCACCACAGCCCAGTCCATTTCAGCCAAGGTAAAAATTAGTGCTCCTGATTCCTTCTGTGTGACCCTGGCCACCAGAAGCAGGTGGTTGGCCATGAACTGTATTCTCAGGACCCTGCTCCTATGTAGGACACCTGGCAGATATGGACTGTATCAGAGCCCACACTAACTCTAACTACTTAGCCATCAACTCGACAGACAAGACTGCCTAGCTGTGGGGTGTCCAGCAGGAGAACTCAGTGAGGTCCTTCAGAGGCCATCATAGGTCCTGCTTTCTCTCCCTTGGCCTCTGTGACCCATTTTATAGGGCAGAGAGGCCACATGGACAGTATCACCAGGCTAGCCTTCAGCCTTGGCATGGTTTAGTTTGCCTTATTCCAATGAGAGATACTGTATGTTATATAAGCTTGTGTATCTGGTTCATCTCACTAATGATTCTATTTTCCAGGTGCATCAATTTTTCTACATATCTAAGATTTCCCATCTTTTCTACCTGAGTAGTATTCCATTATACATAGATACCACATTTACTGCATCTATCCACTGATGTGTACATGGCCTGCATCAAGGATTTGGTTCTTGAGAATTGTGCTGCTGTAAACATCTGTGTGTGTGTGTGTGTGTGTGTGTGTGTGTGTGTGTGTGTGTGTGTGTGTGTGAGAGAGAGAGAGAGAGAGAGAGAGAGAGAGAGAGAGAGAGAGAGAGAGAGAGAGAGAGATCACTGTAGCATGAGGACTTAGGCTCTTTTGGGAAGATACCTAGCAGAGTAAGAGCAGCGTCACATGGGAATTCTAATTTCAATTCTTTGAAAAATATCCATACTGATTGTCATAATGATTGTACTAGTCTGCATTCCCACCGGCAATGTAGGAGGATTCCTTTTGTACCACAGCCATGCCAGTATTTGCCATTGTTTGCTTTCCTAATAACTTTTATTCTTTCTGGAGTAAGATGGAAATCTTCATGTGCTCTCTAATGGCCAGAGGTGCTGAACATTTTTTCATATTTTGTTGACCATTTGGATTTGTTCCTCTATGAAATGTCTGCCCACTTCTCTTACCTATTTGTTGATTGAGTCTTTTATTATAGGTGATTTAATTTATTTTGAGCTCCTTGTATATTCTAGATGTTCGTTCTCTGCCTGATGAGCAGTGTTACAGCTTACATCGAGATGTCCCTCCAAAGCCTCATGCAGTCATGGGGTGGGCTTCTAGAGCTTCTGACTGACTCATGGTCCAGTGCTGGGATTACAGATGTGGGTGCTGCAGCGACTTGGGGTGGGTTGTCTGCATGCAGTGTAAGGTAGGGAAAGAGGCTTGCTCGCTCGCTCCTCTCTTTCTGCTCTTGTTGCTTCTGCTGTCTTCTTCCACCATGAACTGTTGCCCTCTGCCATGTGAGACTCTGCTTTGGAGCCAGCCAAGCAAAGACTAAAATCTCCACAAACTGTGAGCTAAAAAATACCTTGCTTCCTTAATTTGGGGAGTTGGATATTTTGTCCCAGCAATGAAAGAAAAGTAACCAACACAAGTTGCAATGTTTTTCCCATTCTGTAGGTTGTCTCTTTATTCTACTGACTGGTTTTTCACTGTACAGAAGCTTTTTAGTCAGAAATAATCCCATTTGTTAATTCATGCTCCTATTTCCTGTGCAATTAAAGTTCTGTTTATAAAATAATTTACTGCACCAACATCTTCAAGTGTTTCACCTATTTTAACTTCCAGTACATTCAATGTTTCTGTTTTAATGCTTAGATTTTTGGATCCATTTTTATTTTAATTTAGCTTATGAGTTAAAGGGTGCAGTTTTATTTTTTCTGCAACAGACAACCAGTTGTCCCAGCCCAGCTTGTTGAATAGGCTATTTTCCTCCAAAATAAGCTTTTGTCCCCTTTGTCAAATATCAAATAGTTTAGTTGTCTTTGTTTTTATTTTTGTTATTTTGTTTTTGTTCTCTCTTTAAAATAAAGAGAGGTCAAATAGTTACATATTTCTGGAGAGGTGTCTATATCCTCAGCTCTGTTCCATTATCCACACATTCATTTCTGTTCAAGTGCATGTTGTTTTTATCACTATTGCTTTGTAATATATAGCTTGAAGTCAGGTATTTTTATGCTACCTGCTTTGCTCTTATTGCGCAAAACTACTTTTGCTGTTCTGAGTATCTTCTGGATCCTTAGGATTTTTAGAATTTTTTCTCTTCTAAATCTGCAGAGTATGCTCTTGGTGTTTTGGTTGCAACTGCAATGAATCTGTATAGCAGTTGGCAACTGTGGCCATTTCGACAGTATTGGTTCTGCCTATCCAGGAACAGGGGACATCTTTCCACTTCCTGATGGTCTCTTTTTTTTTTTTTTTTTTTTTTTTTTTTTTTTTTTTTTTTTTTTTTTTTTTTTTTTTTTTTTTTTTTTTTTTTTTTT
>PVKA01034768.1:8650-23283 GCA_004027165.1 Ctenomys sociabilis | reverse complement strand
CTTATGATAGCCATTCTTTCTGGAGTGAGATGATATCTCAGTGTTGTTTTTATTTGCATTTCACGAATGGCTAGCGATGTGGAGCATTTTTTCATATATTTGTTCACTTCTTTAATTTCGTCCTCTGAGAAGTGTGTATTCATCTCAGATGCCCATTTCTGAATTGGGTCTTTAAATTTGAGGGCCCTGTTATATCTTAATTCTTTATAAATTCTAGACAGTAGACCTCTGTCTGATTGCTTATTGGTTAGGATTTTTTAAAAGTTTGTGGGTTGTCTTTTCACTCTGTTGACAATTTCTTTTGACATGCAGAAGCTCTTTAAGAAAAGTTGATCCCATTTGTTGATTCTTTCAAGAGCTTCCCGTGCGAATATATGTTTGTTCATGAACTCTTTACCTACCCCTATGTGTTCAAGAGTTCCTCCTACTTTCTCTTCCAGGAGATTGAGTGTTTTTGTTTTAACGTTTAGATCTTTAATCCATTTTCACTTTAACTTAGTGCATGGTGATAGAGCTGGGTCAAGTTTTAGTTTTTGGCATGTAGAAAGCCATGTTTTCCAGCACCATGTTTTCCAGTTAAAGAGGCTATCTTTCTCCCAGTGGGCTTGTGTAGCCCCTTTGTCGAGGATAAGATGGCTGAGTGTTTTCGTAGATGCCTCTGCATATTCTCATCTATTCCACTGATCCTCAGGTCTATTTTGTTGCCAATACCATGTTGATTTTATCATAGTGGCTTTGTAGTATAATTTCAAATCAGGAATTGTGATGCCTCCTGCCTTGTCTTGATTGGTCAAGATTGCCTTTGCTATTCTAGGTCATTTGTGGTTCCAAATAAATCTTAGGATTGATTTCTCTATATCTGGGAGGTATGTTGGTGGCAATTTGATAGGAATTGCATTAAATCTGTACAGCAATTTTGGGAGTATGGCCATCTTCATGATGTTGGATCTTCCTATCCAGGAGCATGGAATATCTTTCCATTTTCTGAAATCCTCCATAATCTCTTTCCTTAGGGTATTGTAATTTTCCATGAAAAGATCTTTGACTTCCTTGGTTAAGTGAATCCCAAGGTATTTCATTTTCCGCGGTGCTATTGTGAAAGGTATTGTTTCTATAGTTTCCCTTTCAGACGACATGATACTTTACTTGGAAGACCCCAAAAATTCAACCAAGAAACTACTAGAACTGATAGGGAAATTCAGTAGCATAGCAGGATACAAAATCAATACGCAGAAGTCAATAGCATTCCTCTATACAGATGGAAAACATTATATTTATAATTTATCAACACAAGGTTTATGATTCTAAATCATTTCAAAAGTAATTATGCTAAAGTCACTCTGCTTTGCGGCAATGGATCCTTCCAGGGCAAAAAAGAGAGCAGTGAAACAATTTCAGTAAATATAAATAAAATCTAATGCATAGTGAAAAGTATCCTATCTGTGTTCATTATATAAATTTAATAAATAAGCTCATGGTATTATAAAGTGTCACTATTAAAGTCAATTAAGTGAGTAAAACATGGAATTCTTCCTAGTGTCCTATTTCTGGAAAAGTAAAATTACTCCAAGTAACACATTGAGTTGAAAGATGATATTTTACACTTTCAGCTATGTAAACAAGCTAGCAAGTACAGCAGCAGGAGTCTAACATCATTGTTACTGGACAAAGCATCAGACATGAACTCTCTCATGCTTGAGAGAAATGGAGAGTGGCTATGAGCACCGTCTACCAAGGGTAAAAGGAAGATGTGAATACGAATGCCATTATTATAAGCAGCATCAACATCATAAAATAACTGAAAGTTTAGTAATTCATAAGAAGAAAATATTTTCTTTAGGTCATACTTTCAAAAAATTTTGAAATTATAATAACAATTCATTTTATAATGATTTAGAAAATATATTAGCAAAAATATTACAATGATAAAGATGTTTTTATTATTGTATAAAATTATTATATAATAATTTTATTATTATTTTATTATTATAGTAACACTAGTCCTAAATATTTTTTTAAAAAATAAAGAGATGGGAAATGGTTTTTATGTCTTTTTGTAGGGTCATTCTTGAAGAAGACCTAAATTTCCTTTTTTCCTATTGTCTTGTGATTTAGCTCCTGCTAAGGGGCAGGGCCAGCCCCATCAACCAGCGCTAAAGCAGTACAATTTCAGCCACAAAGGAACTTAGGAGCACTGAAAGGGACTGAGTTACATGTGAGGATGCCTCTGTGAATTTCAAGTCACTCTTTCTAACTAGGAATGCCCCTCCCACTGCCATTTGCGAGTGTGTGCTTGTGGAGAAATTATCTTTTATATTCTATTAATAACTATAAATAAACTTGAGTTTCTGCGCTCAAGCTCACCGTAATTTTATATTAGTGTTTATACAGCTTCAAAACATTCTGATAATTAACCTAAACATTATGGTGGGAGATCATTACAGGATGCAAAGACATATTTAGAAAGAACAAATGAAAGAATTTTGGAGTGCGAATAACAGCATACGTACTCACGACATTTCTAAGATATTTCATCTTAACCTGTACAGTTAAGAAATACTGGCAGTGGTTTTAAATTCTTTGGAGCTGAAGGAAAGAAAAATGGAAAGGAAGAAGGAAGAAAAAGGCAAGAAAGAAAATGGGAAAAACAAAGATCATATCATGTAATACAGCAACCATTGTTGAACTTCTATTACTTTGTTTAGTGAAATCAAGTCTTGTATCATTTCCAAATCTGCTTTTGATCAATATTTTCTATTCTTTAAAAATCAAAAAGGAAATAAAAGGCAAGAATGGAAAGAATATGAAAAGAGAAGAGTAGGCAAGGAAAAAGGTAGAAAAAAAGAAGGAAGAAAAGGAGAAAGATTAACATTTAGACTCATTGCTGCCTACTGGGCATTTATTACAGACCAAGTGGTCCTTTCTGAATGTAGTATTTCCACATTTCATATTCATTGGCCTTAGTAATGAAATCCTTTTTAAAAGTAAAGAGTCTGAGGATGGTAAATATGGTACCAGCCGAAGTACAAACGGTGACGTATGCATAGCACTAACCACAGTAGCCTGACTCATACATCTACACCTTTGCAATAAAGGAAAATTGCAAACCTTACAACCGTGCAGATCCATGAGACTTGTGAAAATGGAAATGACTCATTCTCTACAGATAAGTCACTCCAGGCTTTGGTCAAAATGTCATGTTCCCATCTTGTAAGCCCTGCTCTATCTAAAAGTGAGAAGAAACTCCCTGGTGGTCAGCGTGGGGGATGCTCCCCCGAAATGCTCATGTGCTGCGTTCAGCACGGCTCTGCCAAGTTGCCTCCTTCTTAACAAGTGGAGTTTCAAGAGTTTTCACAGAGGGCATGAGCATGTACAGTTGCTTCTACCCTCCCAGGGTTTGGAAATTTTCCATCAGCGCAATTTTCTAAGACAGAGTTTCCCAGATGTGTGTGTGTGTGTGTGTGTGTGTGTGTGTGTGTGTGTGTGTGTGCATTGTTCCCACCTGTTCAAAGTTTATAAGCTTTCATATTCCCAAATAATATGAGACCTTTCTTTTGTTTTATTTTTAATTCTGGCTTACAGTTTTTGTCTAGTGATGCTCCCTTTCCATATTTAAGTATAAAATACTTCATATGGAGATGGGAATCTAGAGCCTATTTGTAGAGCTCAGGACAAAAGGTTGTCTGCTTCTTAAATGATAAAAATAATCATCCATTTGGGCCGGGGAGATGGCTCACTGGAATAAGTGCTCCCTGGCAAGTGCAAGGGACTGAGTTCAATCCCCAGTTTTGCCAAAAAATAAAAAATAAAATAAACAAAGAAATCATCCATCAATTCATAAGGAAAATACATATTGTTTTTGTGAATAGCATAGCAATAAGTACTTTTAAAGTAAAACATTTCATATAAAAGTGTAAGGAGAGGCATATACTAATTGCAATAGTTTTTCTCAAGAAATAATCTTAAAACTGAAACAAAAGACCCAGAATGTGCTATGACAGAGCCCAGAGCAGGAAAGCTAGAATCAAATGTTCAAGTTTAAGATAAACATATCCAACACATGAGCACTTTTCATATTTGGTAGAAAGTTTGAAATTTCTCTTGCCACGATTTTGGAGAGCTGCACTGCAAAGATGTGGGAGAAGACCAGGAAAAGGATGTGACCGCCCTCACATGCACACACATGCAGAAATCCAAAGACAAGTTCTATGAATAGAATAGGGTCAGTGGAATAAATAGAAGTAGTCAAAAATTTTTCAGGCTGCCATTGGATTTTAAAAGACCAGCAGTTTGAAGGAGCTATGCAGGACAGCTGGCCAAGCCTGTGCAGCTGTGATTATGATTCATTCATTTAGGTAGGAGACATCTGCTGGAACCACGCTGAGTGTCAGGCAGCAATTTGGACATTGCACGTTTTCATTTTGCAACTTTCAAGTGTATTTTGGAGTCTATTGCTCTAATGTATTCTAATTTGCTGTTTTGGCTGAAGATATCTTTGGCTGCTCACAACATTTCACAATTCCATACAAATGTAGGGTTTGTTTTCTAGGTCTATAGAGAAAGTTATGGAAAAAATTTGCTTGTTATTACATTATATCTGTTCCATATTGGGGCTTCTTAAGACCATACTAGCTCTTTAGCTCTTGTAATCCAGAAGCACAAAATGTCAATTCAGTATTTATATCTTCTTCCATTTTCTTCACCAATGGCTTACACTTTTTGCTATAAATGTCATTTAGCCTTTGATTCAAATTTTCCTACTTATTTTATTTAGTAGCCATTGTGAGGGGGATTTAATATCTTGATTTCTAGGTTAGAACATTTACCATTGTTTTATTTTTTAATGAATGCAAATAGATTAAAAAAACTTTAGAAACAACACAAAATTTCATTAAGCAAGTAATAGGAATTTAACAATGGTTATAGTATTGATTGCATGATGTCATCTTCAAATTATCTGATAAGGTGGCCTGATATGAATCATAAAATTGGTTTAAAAAAGTAAACAATGAAAAAGTTATAAGAAATTTAAAAGAAAAAGGGAAAAGGAAGCATTAACTGCTGCTTCCAAATTTTGTTTTAATTAATTAATTTATTTATTTATTTTTGTATTTTAGGGAAAAGTCTACAGGGTATTGTTGTTCTCATTACTAAATCAGACTCGTAGCGATCCGCCTGTTTTCAGCCTCCCAAGAGCAGATATTTCAGGTGCACTCCACCACAACCAGTCTCAATTGCCATCTCAGGGTGTCCTAGCAGGGAGTCGGGGGTGGGAGTGATGGCACAGCAGTCCTGGAGATCAAACTACCCGCCCCCACACCTGCTTGCAGTCGCTTTAATTCTGCTCCTTTCAAAACACCAGCAGAAGTCAGCAGTACATCACCCAAACTCTCCTGCACATTCACATTAACATTTCTTTTCCCATTCCTGCTTTGGTCCTTTTTTTCACCTCAGGTATTCCTTCCCATTGAACAAATTCTTTCTCTTTCATCATAACTATCGTTCCTTGCATATTTTTACTCTTCCATTATTAGAATATAGAACAGTTATTGATTTTGTATCTGGCCAAAGATATCAGATTGATTTTTAATCATTCTCGCAATGTTTTTTTTTGTTTTTTTTTGTTTGTTTGTTTGTTTTGTTTTGTTTTTTTGTTTTTTTTTTTTTTTTTAATTTAGGAAAGAGTCTACAGGATGTACAAGGTCTCACTACAAAAAATGGACTCCTAGTGAGTCTTCTATTTTCAGCCTCCCAAGTGCTGGGATTACCCGGGCACCCCACCATTCCCAGTCTCAGTCACCCTTTCAGCATGCCCCAAGGGCAGGGCCAGCATAGTACACAAGGGACAGAACACTGGCTGATGTGCTCTGCCAGAGCAAGTGTTTTGATCCACTGAGCTATCGGGCTGGCCCTCTCTTGGTGTATTGAACAATTTCTCATGTTCTTTTGAAACTTGATGAATTTTTTTTTTTTTAATGCTGTTTTAGGGTTTCCAGCCATGGGTTTGCCCACATTTTTAACTAGTTTCTAGTGCCTTGCTTTCACTTAGGTTGAGGTCTTGGTTTCTTGAAAGTTTGCATTGCTTGTCAATGTGTGATATAATCTTGGAATTCATTGCTTTGGTGCATTCTATTCCTCATAATTCAGTCTTTTCTGTCTGTCTGTCTGTCTTTGCAGAAAATCAGCTACACTTCTTGCTTTACTAGCTGGTAGTCACACCTATTATTTAGCCCTAGAGGGTACCTTGGGCTCACATTTATTACAAGCCTACTGTTGATGAGCTCTCTCTGCTTTATAACAGGAAGGTCATCTAAGTCTTGGTTTGTCTCAGAACTGCCAATGGTATATATTTCAGCTTCATTTGGGAGACCTACATAGGACAGCCTGTCCCTTTAAGTCTGTATTGGGGGTGAGGTTCGGACCAAATATCTCCTGCAAATTTGCTGGCCTGTGGTGTGGAAATAAAGGACTTTGACACATTTTTAACAATCATTGTGAAGAGAATATCCACAGTATTGTATGAAGAACATCTGCTCATAAGTCTACAGTGCTCTGAAATGATCTGAGCTCACAAGCCATTAGAAAAGTGCAGGACTGGGGTAAGGTGTATCCTAGTCTGTCAAAGCTGTTCCTATAGCTCTCTGTAGACAAGTGTCTCAGGCTTGCAGTCATTAGAATCTGTTCATGATTAAGAATTCCATCCTGGCACTAAGTAGCAAAGTAATTCTACATCCAGTGGATGGGCTTTCATGTTTCATGCTATGCTCTCTGAGGGTGGAGAGTGGATCATGCAGACAGTCAGAAAGCTACCAAAGCTGATATAAAGCTTGATTACCTCCAGGTATCACAACAACATGTATCGGCATTGTCATGGGGCACAATCACATAAGGGCTTCAGCTCAAGGCAATGTAGGCAAAAAGCGTTCATCACAGAGGGGACAGGGACCTGTGGGGTTCTACAGCATGACTAGAAAGAGCTGTACCTGAAAGTACTGGTCTAGGGATCTTTGCCTTGCCTGAGGTTAGGAAAGGTGTGATCATGATGACCCTTTAATAGCTAAGTGGACCTCACTGTGATTTTCCCAGCTGCAGGCACTTGTTCAATCTTCAGCTTGGACAAGTTCCTTTCCTGTGTCAAGGTTGATAATGATGCAGGCCACTGGTACCAAGGCTTCTGCTTCTTGCTTTGGGAAGTCTAGAGGTCTCATCTATGATCTCTCCCTGAGCATATGGATCTCTGTTTTCTGTCTGAGGATCCCAATAGGAACATTAAAGCAACTTCCTTGGGTAAGTCATACTTTGTTCCAAGCACATGTATTTTTAGACTTGCTTCCAAGATGGAATGGGCCATGGCAACCATTGGGCCTGCCTGCCTGACACAGTTCCATTGGTTCTGTCTTGGGTATAATCTTGGAGAAGGCATCATGGTTTCTGCCTGTATTCATTGTCACTTTGGGAGGCTTCATAGTGACTTTCAAGTGTTAGGCATGGACTTAACTCTTTCTCCTTTCCTCAAGCATGAAACATCTATCCACATGGGATTTGGGGAATGGTGTGCAGCCCTCTCCACTTTCTAACTTTTTAATGTGTCTTTTGTTATGGCGCAGCACCCTGTAACTATGCTTCCTCACTCTGCTCTTTAAATATTATGCTTGTATCATTTATGTAGTTCCCAATAAAGGAGTTTGAGTTATACATAATAGTTCACTTTTAGGAAGGTCCTGCGTGGCATACAACGTGATCAATACTCAAGGCTGAAATTCTTTTGATGCAGGCAGTGAGTTAGATAGAAATAGTATAGGCAGTCAGATAGGGTCAGGCCCTTGAAGGAATAACAATGGCCCTTAAAAGAAATAACAACAGCCAGGAATAACAAGGAACCTTAAAGGAAATAACAACAGCCAGGCGCTTTACAACTGTGAGAAGGATGGAGGCCTCTGATGTAAATCGAACCTAAAGACTGGCATCCAGGATTGATCATTACTAAGGAAGATCTGAAGGCCACCCGATAAGGTCCTGTTTTATATTCATGCTCCCTTACTACGTGACTCACTACCCCATTTGGCCTTGGGCCTAATCAATTTTGCCTGAGCAAATGGTGCTCCTAATTCCATTTGTTGACCATAGTTTTGTCCCACTCTGTATTCACCTAAGCAAGACCCCTTTGTCTCTATCTCAGACACTCATGGTTTTGCCCTATAGAGGCAACCTGGAAGAGACAGCTTCCGGGACAACTAACTTGGGTCCTCCTTCTGTCCCTTTCTGACAAAGCTTTTCTTTCCAATAAAGTTTTACCTTCAACCTCCGTTTGTTCCTAAAATTCATTCTTTTAGAGAACATGAACTCATCCAGGTCAGATTGAGAGTTTCATTAACCTATATTACTTTATTCCAAGGAAACCTCTCATGAGAGCATAAGGGCAGATCAGGAGAAAGAAGACAATAGAGCAAGACAGGGACTATCTTACTTACTGTCATTCATTGCTTTAAGGAAATATGTGTTACTGAGAATTTGGCAGAGAATTCCAACGTGAGGGGAAACATGCTTAGTTGCCAAGAGGAACTAAAGATGCTGCCTTACTGCTTCATCATCTAAGACAGTGCATTGTGAGCTCTTCCCATGTAAGAAGGCAGAAGAATAAGAGAGTTCATACATACTGTATGCAAATCAAATAGGAATGTTAAATAGGACGCATTGTGTGTAATGTTTACCTTAATCTTTCCAGTCTCTCCAGGCAATTTTGCCTTTGACACACTGTTTTCCCATATAGAGGCAGCTCTGATGTCTTCTATTAAGATATGGTAAATACTCCTGGTCACCTAACTTTCATAGTCCTGGTTATGACTGTGTGGGCCACAGTGGTGTTAGGATTTCATTATACTCTCATAACTAGTGTCCAATAGTGCCAGAGGTGTGATTATTTCCTCTTTTTACCAATATATGTGTACCGTTGGATACATTGTGTCAACTTAAGAAATTTAGAAGTTTAAGTGCCTCAACAGAGAGCCTGGATTCCTAGTTTGTAAACATCCTTCTCCTGTGCAAGAGGAGGGTGTAGACAGTGTGAGATGTACACCCTTAGCTCTAGGGTAGCTTGTTTATCATATAAGAGAAGGAGAAAGAGGCTAGATAGAAGCCACAGTTACTGCCTTTCCCTTTGTTCCTTGCTGCTTTCTGCTGGTGTGAACTGCTTACCCTTGTCATGTGTCACTCTGCCTGGGAGCCAACCAAATATAGACTAAGCCTGCACAAACTGTGTGTTAAACAAACCTTTCTTTCCTTAATTTTGGGTATTGGGTATTTTGTCCCAGCAAAGACTAAAAAATAACTGAGACAAGATGGTTTCCCTGATAGTAGGCCATAGGGTCTGGGGAAAGATAGTAGAAGGAGTTACAGCATAATCTTTTTGGCAGCATCCTATGATCTTCCAAGATGGGACATTTATTTGCTCAAGGGGTTCTGGGTCTGAACACAGCTTTATGTCACTTGATCATATCAGTGGAGCGAATCACCATTGCAGTGACTCTAGGTTCGCTTTCCTTCATCTCTTCTGAACAATTATTTCTGAATAAATAAATCTTGCGTATATGTAGTAGATTTCCTATTTTACATCTGGTAGTAGAATGAGCAACTAGCCAACACTAAAGGTCTGCATAAATCAGACTAGTTTGATTGTCAACAAAGCATTTGCCCCTAAACTCCATTATAAGTTCATCCATCTTTTATGATGCTTGAGTACTTCTACTTTGCTAATCCACAGTTCAATTACATCCACTATATTTCTGTTTCCCAAATGATTCACCATGGTCCCACTGCAATGTCTGGTATACTAAGCAGACCAGCAACAGAGCACTGTAATACTGCTTATGTTCCACTTCAAAATCATCTCCTTATGGCATTGTTGAGGAGCACGTCCTCTGCACCCTTAAATGTGGATGAGTAGGTTTCACATGGCAAATCCACTGAACCATTCTGACCTCCTTGAACCTTTGGATTCCTACCTAAATAGTAAGCCAAGAAAATAAGAATTTCCAGCTCATATCTTTCAAACCATATTCCTAAAATGTACCAAATAAACCATGAGGCACCTTTATTTAAAAAGAAGTAATTTCATTAGTAAACTTTTGGTATACTTAATGATCACTTATATCATATCCATAATATATCTTAATTCTTCTTTTTTCCTCCATTCCCTTACTTCTTTTCAAAGCTTACGTCTATTAACTAGAAAATTAAATCTGTAATACTAATCTAATGAGATGATATGAAGAAATTCATCTTGATTCTGGCTGTCATAGGACCTTTTATTGTAATCTCTAGTTTCTAATAATCAGAACACTAATGATGGACATTTCCATGGTGAGTGAGTGGATCTTACACCATAAATCATACCAATATTCCAAAATTCTTAAAACTTTTAATCATTTCCTTAAATTTTGGCCCTGGAAGACTCACCATTTATACTGTATTTGTTGCAGACTCCCTTTTTTGCTTCTGGGGTGATCACCTGTCCAAAAAGAACCTTTCCTAACTCACTGAAGTACAAAATTTAAGGAACTTTGCATACTGAATATGTTAATGAATTTGACCTGTTCTCATGTTATGCTTTTCCTCTCACTGCCCCACACTCTTAATAAGCATCACTGCTTAATAAGTGTATAGCTGGATTTCAGTGTATGCAAATTACAAAAGTCTTGTGGTTCTTTGGAGGACAGCACAGTTATTCGTGAATAACATTTCATACAAAGTTTAAGCACACATAAAGAAAGAAAGAGATGTGCTGGGGGAAAATCCTAAAACTTATCAGCCTTGTCTAGTAGAGCTGTGAATTGATAATGAATGCCTCTGAGGAGAGGCAACACAGCGGTTCCTTGTTCCTTTCATGAACTTGGATTCCTCCAAGATTCTTGAAAAGATGGCAATGGTCATGTTAGTCACCTAATGCAATGTCACAAACACACAACAACAAAAATAAATAAGCATTATCTGGTTCAAGTGACTAAAGACATGCCTAATTTTCTTCCAAGTTTCTACTTTCATGAAAGTGGCACTAGTTGGTCCCTTGGAGAGACAATAACCTTGGATAAGAGTCCAATTTTAAAGGTTTGTTTTCCAATTTGGTTATAGCCAGGCATATTGACTGAAGTTGGACATGTCTCTGTCTCTCACAAACATTTATATATCTCTATGTTCAATTGAATCAGTTCCCTCAATCACCCAGATATTGGAATAGTGAGGCTATTTCCATATCAGATCAAAAACTGGAATAAGTTTATTAGTAAAGATATTGTTTGACCCCCATGCCTGCAATGCCAGCACCATCCCAAGGCACATTCAGAAGGCAATTGAAATTGGGCATGGTGGCTCACATCTGTAATTCTATGTCTTGCGAGGCTGTAAACTGAAGGATGACTATGAGTCAGATCTTGTGGTGAGACCCTGAACATGCTGTAGACCCTTCCAAAAATTGTAAAACCATTATCCAACCATGCTTCCAGATCCTTACGAATCAGAAACAAATCCAACCTGCTTCTTTGTGTTGTTCTTCTTAAATATCTTCTTGGTTTCCATGGCAAACACATGGCATGTCATAGTTGTGGACACAACAAATCATGGGATTCTCCTTTATAGTTAGCTTTGTTTTCCTCTTATCTCTTTTATGTTTACAATACCTTAACAATGATGAGGAAGGAGTGAAGGCAGAACAGCATCTTAAAAAGGTTGGGGAAGGCCAAAATAGAGCTTCTTTGGCTAGGATAAAATTAACCTGTTGAAAGCCTCCATCTCTTACAGGATTGGTACTGCAACCTGGAGCTTACAGATGCTTTGAATCTCTCACCTTTCTCTACATGCTTATCACCTGGAGAACTGTCTCTGTCTCTCCATGTAGTTAAGCATCACCTCTATGGAGTCTGAGTGGGGTGTTGTCATAAAAGTGACAGGTGAAAGAAAAGAATTGGAGGACTGATTGAGGCAGGGGAAGAAAGGTTGGAAGTTCAACTGAAGACTGGCTTCAACCCAGAGCCCCTGGATCTCTAAAGTATACATTGAATTCCAGAACCTGAGCAGTCACAGCCTCTTAGAGTGAAGGGGATCCATCTATTCTTCCTCTTGTGCCATTCATGTTCTGGCAATTGGGATGTTCTTAGGGGACAACCTTGGCTTCATTGAACCTCACGTTTCCTGTAGTAAATGTGTTCACAGAAAAACAGTGCACTGTTTGCTGCCCAGACTCACAGCTGCAGTGGCTGTTGTGCACTTGTCTCCTCCAGGGGATTTGAAATGGATGTCCTGCTGTACATGAGCTCCTCAGGTACAGCCCTCTCTTAGGAATCAAGTTGTAGCCTCAAGCCTTGACAGTCCCAATAAAAAATCACCTTCTCTCCCCAGTGAGTTTTTGTTCTTCATTCTACTTCTCAAACTGATGCTAGAGTTGCAATTCCAAACTTCAATTGGATGACATCTAGTGACCTCACCTGTAGTGTGTAATGTACTTACAGCATTTTCCCTGTCCAGCAGTCATTAAGATTTCACATGATCTGCAGATTTCTCTAGAGGACGGCTGCTCCTTTTTCTCAAATCTTATGTTTTATGAACTTCCATTAGACTAACTTAGTGTCCATCTTTGTGCCTGACACTCAACGAGACTGCATAAATGATGATCAAAAGAACAAATGAATCAGTACCCCCTGAAATGGTGAATTGGAAAAGAAATGCAGTTCCAGCTCTTGGTTGTCCTCACTATGCCAAACTCCTGGAGCTCACTCCACTGAGCTCTTTGCATCGCACAGGTGCTGTTCTCACTTTTTTGTACATCTTCATCCTTTCTTGATGACATCTCCCACATTTCTGTTACGTGGCACTCCTTCATGAAGTCCTTGAACTTTGCCCACCATTACATGTACAGCATGAGCAATAATTTCCTTCTCCATTCTGGGAGCCTCTCAGTGTATGCTCTGTGAATAATC
This sequence comes from Ctenomys sociabilis, assembly GCA_004027165.1. Taxonomy (NCBI): domain Eukaryota; kingdom Metazoa; phylum Chordata; class Mammalia; order Rodentia; family Ctenomyidae; genus Ctenomys; species Ctenomys sociabilis. The sequence goes on along the minus strand of PVKA01034768.1, from coordinate 10,315 downwards.
AACTCTGTTGTCAATTTATTCACTGTTATGACCACAGAAAGTATCAGTGGTCCTTGGACCAAACCTCACATGTATAGTAAAGATGAAAAATAGCTGAATGATAAATATTTAATCTAGATATCATTTTGTTTCTGGACACACGTATTTAGTTTTAGAAGCAACTTTTAAGTAAAAAAATGAAAACAAAAATTAACAGAATACTCTGCATTAATAGACCATCTGTATATAATAATAGGACTATTATTCCCCAAAGACTCAAAGGCTACAGCGCATCCCAAAACTCAAGTTATAGTCCTTTTAAGACTCAAGACGGAACCAGAGGGATAGCTCACTAGAATAAGCACTTGCCTGCTTAGCACAAGGGCCTGAGTTTAATCCTAGGTTCAAAAAAAAAAAAAAAAGACTATAGACAAACTCATAGCTGTGAATGTATGTAAAAATAAAAACCATGTCACATAATCTCATGATATAACGGCACTGGTAAATGCTCTCAATCAAAAGGGAAACAACAATGGGACTGAAGGACTCAGAGAAAGCAAGACTGACTCCTAACATGTCCATCATTAAGCTGCACAGCTCCTTATAGAGTAGCAAAGGCTAGTGGTGGCAGAGTATGTGCTGCAGAACAGAACCCCATCTGACTGCATCTCACATGGCTTTACTCTTCGGTTTGCTCTGGTAAAGGTCTGTTGCTTTGCCCGCAGAAATTCATGTCATTAGTATCTTCAACTTTTGAACCTGTTGTATCCTTGATTTCTCTACTATATAGTCATATGCTGCCTTCTCAGGGACCTCTTTTCTGGCCTGCAGGCCTTGTGAAACCTAGATGGAGGCCCTCTGAACTGCCACTCTTGCATTCTGCATAGTAATAAAATCATCATTGCCCAGGTGACACCAAGGTCTGCTGTTAGCAGGAACCGCAGTGAGGTCCTCATGGACAAGAGTGGAGAAGACAGTGAGCACCAGGGCACCTGAGCAACATGAATCAAATCTCACGCAATCAGTCCTTGGGGGCTTTCTTAACAGGGGCTCAGGAGCTCTCATCTCCAATGTAACACTGACATTTTTTCCATACACTAATAACACAGGGTTTTGCTATTTTTTGAGCTTCTCTCAAGGCTTTGTTTCTTTTTCCCGTACAAAGTCTTTGATTTCCTTTTAATACCACTAATCTTCAGGAGACATACTTCTCTTGAGCACAACTTTATACACAGTTAACTTTATGGTGAAAGATTAAGGTCTTTTCTTCTTATTGAACTCTTTTGCTTTGACTTTTTGTCTCCAATTCTCAATATACACAACTGTAAAAGGATTTAGCAGCATCCATGGCACAGCTTTCACTTTAATGTTTCTTAATGTTCTTCTTTAATGTTCTTCTTAATGTGCCTTTAACATTTCTTCACAAGATCAGTCTACTATCCTTGATCTAAACTTTAAAGTCTTCTTCATCCATTGGAAATAGCATCTCGTTTTTATTCCTATTCTTTAACTACAATTTTTTTTTTTTTTTTTTTTTTTTTTTTTTTTTTTTTTTTTTTTTTTTTTTTTTTTTTTTTTTTTTTTTTTTTTTTTTTTTTTTTTTTTTTTTTTTTTTTTTTTTTTTTTTTTTTTTTTTTTTTTTTTTTTTTTTTTTTTTTTTTTTTTTTTTTTTTTTTTTTTTTTTTT
>PVKA01034767.1:0-23193 GCA_004027165.1 Ctenomys sociabilis | reverse complement strand
TTTGTCTTTTTGAGACAGGGTCTCACTATGCAGTTCAGACTGGACTTAAGCTCACTTTGTAGCTCAGGCTGGTCTTGAACTCACAACAATCCTCCTGCCTCAGCCTCCCAAGTGCTGGGATTACAGGCCTGCGCCACCACGCCCGGCTCCTGTTCTATATTCATGTCCACGGGTTGTGACTCTTCTTCCTCATTTGATCTCAATTTAATCAATTTTACCTGAGCAATTATACTTGTAATTTTATTGGTTGACACTATCCCCATCTTGCGAATCTCCATGTTTTCCACCTGGGACCCACCTCATGTCAATTTTAGAGGCCACCAACTCATCCCAGATATTTAACAGTTGGGAGTTTCTTTTCCAGCTGAGATTTAAATTAAATATTAGTTTTCCAGGAGTTCCCAGTAAGCAAATCAGATGGAAATATGTTTAAAGAATAACACTTAACATTAAAACGAAAGACCTCTTAAGTAAAAAGATTCAATGTTACTGATTTTAGTTCCTATTTAATTGAGATTCATTATTGGATTATCAAGATGTGAGTCTACCATAGCATTTTGCTTTCATGGCTTGGACATTTTATTTTACATTTTCGTGCTGGTTAAACCTAGGACCTCATGCCTGCTAAGTACACACTCTGTCACTGAGCCAAACCTGGAGAGTTACAAATATCCTAATGAAATACACTATTTTTTTAGAGTTATTTTTTAAAATAGCCTTACTAAGTTACGTTTAAAATCAAATCCTAATAGTCTGTACAAAACTATTGATCCACTATCAGTTGTCAGGTGTGCCAAAGAAGTAAGCAGAGTCAGGTTAGTTTTTCTTCATCACTATAAGGGACCTGTTCTTTCAGAACCTAATCAGGAGGTAGCCGGGGAAAGTTGTTCCTTTCCAAATATTCTTGAGAGCTTGTTTGGAGGTTCTAGCAGGGGAGCGCAGCTACTCGTATACCCTTGACCGAGGAACGGTCCTCCTCCATCGGGGGTGGTCGTCCTCTTCGACCGTCCAAATATTCTTGTTAATTTGGCTTCTTCCTTTAACCTCTAAAACTGATTGTTCATTGAAAGTTCAAAATAATGAATACAGGGAAAGCGTATTGACAGGGATACATGTGAACAATTATTACTTTTCCAGGTAATGACTTCCAAGATGCCAACTATTTGTAAAGGTTGGATAATCTGAATTACATGTAGACAAGTGATTTTAAATCTAATTTCTTTTTATAGAACTCTGTTACCCGGTATCTTGCATAGATTTTCATTATTATTTTCATATACACTGAGCAACACATAAAATACTAGGAATCCAACTGTACTTGAGTATTGAATGGTAGCTATTTTAAAGTCAAGATTTTTAAAGTAGTACAATTAATTATAGGAACCCACTTTTGAAGTTTGTATTGAATACATTAGCATTTTAAGATTAATATTTTTGAAATAAATAGAAATGTCACAGTTGGCCATTTTTATAGAAGAATATTATGAAAAAGTTGTGCCACTTACCTCCTTAGCCCTGCAGTTATTTTTAGATTATAGAAATAATCACCTTTCTTAATATTTTATAATTAAAGAGACTTGCTTGCTTGTTTAACTATGGGTTGCATATATGAAAAGGAAGTTTTGCCACTTCCTAGAATGAAAAATGAATTTTATCAAATTATGGAAAGGAATTTTCATCAAAACCTATCTTTAATTTTTTTAAGGATAATTTTACCAGTATGACCTTTGAAAATGTACTTATTTTAGAAATTGAATTTTTAAAGAAAAGCTATAAACAACGGAATGAATTATAAACATGCACCTTATTACACGCTGTCTAAACTAATGCAGACTTACTAGTTATGATTTTCCTTCAAATTTGTAGTTTATTCTGCCTTATAAACTTCATTAGCTATTTACTTTGTTTTTCAAAGAGAATAAAAATAAAAAAACCCACTGGAAATGATACAAAATTTCACTAAACAATATAATAGGAATTCAACAAGTTGTTATATTGCATATTGTCTTTGAATTAGTTGTTCAGATTACCAGATATAAGCATGCAAAATTGGTCAAAGAAAAGTTATAAGAAATTAAAATGGAGAAAGAAATAAAAATTAAGCATTAACTATTCTTTTCAAAAGGCCGGCAGAAATCAGCAGTACAATTATCCAAGCTATCCTGTAGATATTCATAAATATCTTTTCCTCTATTTTCTCCCCCCTTTCTTTCTTTGGTTCTTTCATTTCATTGTTCCTTCCCTTTGAACAGATTCTTTTCCCTTTCACATTATCTATTGTACCTTTCAGATTTTATTTACTCTTTCAAGTTCTTACACTAGGGAGACAATATAATGTTTGTATATGTGGGTCTGATTTATTTCACTTAATGAGCAAGTCTCTAGTTGCAACCATTTACCTATAAAATCCTCAAGTTTATCTTTTCTTACAGCTGAGTAATACTCCATTGTGTAAAAATACCACATCTTTTAATCCTTTCCTCAGCTGATGGGCATTTGAGTTGTTTCCAAGATTTAGCTATGACAAAGTGCACTGCTGTAAACATGGGTACACATATATCACTGTAGTATATTTTTAATTCTTCTGGAAAAATACCCTGGAGAAGAAGAGCTAGATTTTGTTAGCATTTTCTTTTTTGGACTAATATACTACATTTTTTGAAGTAAAGTCTAATATAAGGTTTAGAATATTAAATAATAAAAATAAATAAATAAAAATAAAAAACAATGTTAAATAGTATTTCTTGTGGCTTGGACCTAAAATGCCCCAAAAGGCTGGTATGTTCCAAGGTGGAGTTTTGGAAGGTGATTGGGTGGTTAGCTGAGGTCAGTGGGTCATTAGCTAGTCCTCTAACTTGGACTAGTTGAAATGTTTTATGGATTCATGATCTGGTAACATTTCTGGGAGATGATGGAAATTTAAATGGTGGGGCCTACCTGGAGGGGTGGGCCATGGGGGATGATCTTGGGGACTACGCTTGTCCCCACTGCTCCTTCCCTCTCTGACTCTCCATCTGTGTCCTAGCTGCCATGAGGTGCACAGCTTTCCTCTGCCTTGATCTGTCTCACCAAGTCCTAAAAGTGGTGGGAACCAGCTGACCATGGAGAAACATGCAACCATGAGCCGACACACGCTTTTCTTTAATTTGTTTTTCTCAGGGAAAGTATGTTGTCACGGCAAGGAAAGCTGACAGTACTTGTAGAAACCTTTTAAGTTCTACACGGAGTGCTAGGCAAGATGGTATTCCCACTGTTACACGCTCACAGCTGGAGGGGGGTCTAGAAAATTTGGCACAGTGATCCTTTGTCACTTGCCGATCTCAATGCTACCCAATTATCTATTTGAGGCAGTACTCTGAGTCATTTTAAATGTGTAGAGAATTTGAGAAGCAGAAGAAACTAGGGGGACCATCAAATAATCTCAGAGAGGACTGTTAGGTGACTGTCATTTCATAAGCAGATGACACCTGCCCAGATGTATTATATGTAGAATGTGCAAACAGAAAGGGGTTGTTGGACTAAGCCTTCTGATGATTAATTTTATGTCAGTATGACTGGATGATGGATATCCAGGTAGTTCATCAAACAATATTACAAATGTTTCTAAGACAATTTTTTTGTGTGTGGGAGGTTAACATTTAGGTTGGTAAATGAGTAGAACAGATTCTCTGTGGCAGGCCTTGTCCAAAGTCAAAGACATGGATAGAACAAAACAGATGACTTCCAGGTAAGACAGTCTTCAGCAGAGTACCCTCAGGCTTTGTTTGTAACATTGGTTTTACCACCTGAGCCTTTCATCTAGAACATCAGCTCTTTGGGCTCTATTGACTCAGTGCAGATTTTGTACTTCTCAGCCTCCATAATTATGTGAGCCGATCTTTTTAACAAATCTATTGGTCTTATTGCCCTGGACAACTGTGACCAATCCAGGCCCCATGAATTAAAAAGGACCTCAAAGGCCAACAAACATTATGGAGGGAATCTTAGCCAAGTGTATTGGGCTATCTCATGTACTTTAGAAAATTTACCTGTACAGAATGACAGGATAACAGTGTAAATCTCTATAGAGCAATTAAGATAAAAAACCTCCCCTATTCATTTTCATATTCACCAATACCCTCATAACTGAACTTTCTTGTGTAACTAACTAAAAGATGTGCTCAAACTACAAGGTCAAGGACCCCGATTCAACAGAAATTATTGTAAGTGCCACGTATGGGTCTCAGCCTAGATGTCAGCTTGAATTGCCAAAGCTGCTCACTCTTCAATCACCTTGATTAATGCCCCAAAGCCTCTGAGAAATGCAACAAAACCTTAGTGCTTCTTTGCAAAATATTTATTTTCTTCAGATATATTAACAGACTTGCTCAGTTACCATTGGTTGGGTTTTTAAAAAATTATTCATACTGAGGAAGGACTACAAACAAGACTAACAGAGGAAAAAAGTATTTATACAGAGGATTTCAAAACTATAATCATTTAGGGTCGTTTCAGGAAGCTGTAGAGCTGTGGCACAAGGTAATCTTTGTAATATCCATCGATGAAACCTTTCCCACTGTTGTGCACAAACCAACAGGGAACCTCTGTCCCAAACACAATGTCCGTTCTGTAGTCTCTCTGCAAGCCTCTGCAAGGAAAACGGGGGGGGGGGGGTCAGCAAGCAGGGACACCTCTCCTGGAGTAGTCAGATGCCAGATTCCTACCTTGCTTTGCTGGCTTTTATGCCCCTTATTACCCTTTCTGTGCAGCCCCTGCCCAACTTACCCAAGTTGTACAGACTGTCACAATCTAGACAGTGGCACTAAAATGTCAGAGTCTAGAGGTTAATGTTGGAAGGGTGGAAAATAAGAATTATGCCCTACAGAATTCCAATAACCCAGTCAGAGGTTGAACTTCATGGACCCTCCCAGCAAGATAAAGAACAGCAAATTAATGCAAGTGGGGAGAACTCTGAAGTGTTGTAAGCTAATCTCACCCTTCACCCAGAGACACCTGTTAAGCTTACTTTATAGATGAGTGTTTTATGTTTTTCTATCTTGTAAACCAATACCAGCTTAGTGGTTCACTAAGAATCCACTGTTTTAGTTTCCAAATCTTTCTTTTGTCTTTTTGAGACAGGGTCTCATGCAGTTCAGGCTGGCCTTAAGCTCACTTTGCAGCTCAGGCTGGTCTCGAACTCACAACAATCCTCCTGCCTCAGCCTCCCAAGTGCTGGGATTATAGGCCTGCACCACCACGCCTGGCCAAATCTATTTTTTTGTATAGGCATATGTCATAATTTTGTGGTTTGTTATTGTAAAATGATTTCATTAAACATGTGACATATGCAATCAGAATGTTATTTATAAGAAAGTAACCACTGGCTGCTTTATAAAAATTCTTCAAAGACAAAAGTTGCTTTAAAAGAGTATTGAATTAGGCATGGCTGAGACAACTGTACAAGACTGGAAAAGACTATAAAGATGTATAAGAAGTTTGCACTCAGAATGTTTTCCAAGTGTCTTAAGTTCTCACTTAAGGATAAAGCATATGGATCTGATTTGTGCAAGAAACGCTACACAAAAATGTATTCAGTAAATTCATGCTCCAAAAGAAGGCTTTCCAAAAAAATACATATTCATAAAACCATACCACTTTCATGGTTCATGTGTATTTTTATGATTTCTTCTTTTGGACAACTGCTATGGTTTAGATATAGGAGTCCCCTGTGTTCACAGTGAAGGTTTTGGAAGGCAAGTAGGCCATGGAGGCCTTTCAGGAGATGGAACCAGAGGGAAAAAGTGTACCACAGGTGAGCCTTGGGGCACTGGTCTCCCTCCCACTTTCTCTTTTCTGCTTTCTGACTGCCATGATGCAAGCAGCATTACTGCACCACGCCCCTTCTGCCTTGGAGCCAGACAGCCATGCAGCCTTGGACTGGAACCCCCAAAACCATGAGCCAAATTTAACCTCTCCTCCCTTGAGTTGTGCATGTCAGCTATTTTGTCCCAGTGATGGTAAAATAACCACTGCAGCAACTTTCTCAGTTGTCCAACTTGTGAGGCTTCTAATGTATGGAGATGAGAATAAGAGATCAATTGGTCTTGGCATTTTGTAATGCGTACTTCCTTACATGGAGACTACTGGCATTTAAGGTGGGCTGTCTGAATTGTCTTCATGCAAGTGTTACATATGTGTCTTTTCTTGTTGCATTGTTGCATTTGACAGACTCAGACCTTAATATGGCCTTTTTTAAACTCTTATATTTCCCCCAATGAGTCCAGTCCGCCAGGAACCCTTTTGGTCACTGTCTCATTATGTATCCAAGGCTTACCTGGTGACAATCAGCTTCTGTCCTTTCACTTCCATGATTGCCTCTAGCTTCTTGGGGTCTTTTCCTGGTCTCTCATTGGAGATGTATATCTTTGGCTCATGCATGAACTGTCCTACAGAAGGAAAGCCCAAACATTTACACATGACTCAAGGTAAAATAAAAAGGCCATCACTCGTTTTGAATAACATGTTGGTGCCCCCCCAGAATTTTTGGGGTAAAAGGACACACAGAAAGGTAAAAAGAGCAGCAGTGGGAAGGAGGAGTCCTTCCTGAGAGCTAACTCTCACAGCCTCTTTATATATAAGGTCCATCCACTGGACCATAAGTAACTGCCTGCTGATCTGATGGCAGCAAGGTAAGATCCACTCTGGATCTCAAATCATAGGACTGGGTTTGAGGTGGGGTTGTAATATGCTTACATCTCAACCCTTCTTAAAATGCTAGGAACTACTGGCCTGGATGCCCTGCTTGTTTTCATAGCCTGCCTAAACCAGCCCAATCCCACTGCAATTAAAAGAAAATGCTCAGCTGTATACTTTAACTGGCTCTGCCCCCTTTTTTTTTTTTTAGCTTACCCAGCTTGCAATACTGAGGTGCTGCCCTGGACACCTTTGCCTTCTGGAGTCCTTACTCTGGCAAGTTGGTCCTCAGCTCCCCAGTCACAGCTGCTGCCTCCCCAACTTCTAACCACTACCACCCAAGTCGCAGAAGACCTAGAGTGGCCCCATGTGTGCCAGATAGCTGAGAGACACTTTACCTATGAGTCCATGTGCTTTAGGCGAGAGTTTGTTTGTGTTGGGGACATAGATCCCCAGAAAGTCTACATTGACTGGGTGCTTCTTCCAAACACGATGCAGCAGAACAGAAAAGGAGATTTCTTTATCCAGGGTGAGAGTCACAGATTTTTCTTTCTTCACAGACACAAGCACCCTAGTGTGGAAGAGAACTGGGAACTGAAGGATTCTAGAGCAGATGTTTCAGCAAGTCATCTCTAACTAGCATTTTGTAGACCAACAGTTAATAGTTGGGAATTTATTCTTCTTAAGATACAACACTATAGTGCTTAGAGCATGCTGTCCTGACACAGAGCCTGCTCCGGATTTCAGTAGTGCTTGCTTACTGTGGGTCAAGCACAAGGCTAGGCACAGTGGTGATCTGTGTGCCACAAGTAGTGTACTGAGTAAGAATCAATTCCCTGAATATCAATTTTCCTTTTGATGACACTGAGGATTGAACTCAGGGCCTTATCTCTAAGATACATCCCCTACCTTCTTTTATTTTGAGACAGCTTCTCTAAGTCACTAAATGACTCTGGCATGGCTTAAACTTGGCAATCCTCCAGCCTCAGCCTCCAGACTGCAGTCTTCCACTACCATACAAGACTCCCTTACATTAAAATTGATTGCTTTAAGTTCTGTGTTGATGTGGTTGGTGACCAGCTTTCTCCTCAGACCTCCTTGAAGGAGGGGCCCAATTCAGAGGGCATAGTACTTGCCTTGAGTTCAGCAGGCGGGCTGTATCAGACCAGGACAGGATGGATGCATGAGAACCATGCTGTAGGGTGATGTTTTCAGTGCTCACTTCTACTTTCATGTCTTCACTTCGGAAATAAAATCCTAGTTTTCCAAAGTAAGTTCTTAGTTTTCCATCTTGAGGCTTCTTGGCACCAATAAGCTGACCGCTGACTAAAATTCCTACAGAAGAAAAAATGTTTCCCTTTCATACTTTAGCCATTATTTTTTCTTCATGTGTGACAGCATAATTTAAATGTAAAAAAGTTAGCATTTTGAGAAAATTATCTTGCTTCAGAATTTATATAATTTTTCCCTCATAAATCTCATTTTATAACATTTTATTACAAAGTGATTATGTTAAAATAAGAAACTAGTGTGGACTTAAGAGTATATACTTTGAAGTATAACTATTCAAGAAAATATACTTATGATTTAATTTTATACAAATTATCAGAGTTGGAAAAATATAGTATTTCTATTAAGGTGAAAAAGAAATAAACCAAGGCAGTGCCAGCAAGGTATACAATTCTCTGTCTAATTCACATATAGATTCCTTTATTTTTACCTGATTCAGGATCCGAAACCAGGCTGAGGATTTTTCCAGGTTCTGAGTCAATATTGAAGCAAATATTCTTCTGGCTTTTTGGTAGGTAGATGATGAAATGTGGGTCATTTTCAACTAGAAAATATACAAGAAAATGGAAAACACAATCATCCATAGGATGGAGTAGCTTTAAAATTTGATACTCTAGGAAGTAGTATATTGTGGACTTCTATAAAGACTTCCTAGATTCTTAAGGACTTCAGGTATCTAAGCATAACCCTAGCCAATGTTTATGGACTTCTGTCAGGTATGAGACTTCATAACCACTCTGCAAACATCATATAGTGGATGAGACCCATATGGCTTCAGAGAGGGGTCCACAGTCGCATGGGTAGAATTAGACCCTGAGACCATCTGACTAAGTGTAGAAACCTAGGAGAAGTCTTGCATTCTTTGGAAATAATATTTTTAAAAGATTATCTCAACATTTGCCATTAAAGCCTTATTTTACAAAGCAACTGTCTAAGTGGCTCACTCCCTGATCAGCACAGGAATCTGCTGTGCTTGGAAGCCACTCATGGCAGTTGCTCTTGGGGCTTCAGCGTGGAGATCTTCCACAAAGACTACTGTAATTGGCTTTGGAAAGTTGCTGTTTTAGTCACCCAGGTCAATGCAGAGCCCCTTCTGACACTCCATAACCAGGAAGCAAGGGCAAGAGACAAGAGAGATTGCTATATGTAGCATTCTTTTTTTTTTTTTTTTAATTTATGTATTTGGCACAGGATCTCACTACACAGCTCATACTCATAGTGACCCTCCTGTTTTCAGCCTCCTGGCACTGGGATTACAGGTGTGCACCACCACACCCCGATTTGGTGGATGGTTTAGTACACCCTGGGGACAGGAGGGACACAGCCTGTGAAACTGGGGATTGAACTCTGGTCCCTGCACTTGCCAAAGCAGGTGCTTAGACTACTGAGCTATATTGCTGACCCTTGTATGCAGCATTTTAAGCAGTGAGTCCCTTGCAGGCCACAAATAACAGTTTCAGAGATGAGCCACAGGAGCCAGGGGAGATCACTTAGCACATCCACCCAGAGTCCTGCAAAGCTTTCTCTGTTGCTGCGCAGCACTTGCAGTGAGAGTAGACACATCCCTAAATCTGTGCTGAGGGTGTTTTGATAGAAGAGTATACATTCCAGGGAGTTCAAAGAGCAGCACTGTTGGGGAACTATAGTCCTTTTCACCTTTCAGGAAGACAAGTGAGGCATGTAGGGCCTTCCTTAGTGAGGGGCAGGCTCGCTCAAGCTTCCTTTATCATAAGAGAACAGAGGGAAAGAATATGAGTTTTCTCCTAAGACTTCTGGCTATCATGCAGCTGTGAACTCTAGGTGTTAATGCTGGTGCAGGAAGCTGGAGAAACCAAGGCAAAGCCTGAGCCAGCCTGAGTTAGCCCTCTAGCTTCACCTGCTGCTAGCTACTTTCTTTGGTTGACTTGGAAGATCACTGATGCTGGCAGCCTCACAGCTGATGGGCTACCGGTCTCTCACCAGCTTTGGGATAGATGATGCCTCTGTTGAGGGCTCATAACACCCACAGTGGTTTAGGTTGCTTTTGAGGGACCAAATGGCCACTTTTGTTGAAGCCACTAACTCTTTGCTTGGGCCTGACCAGGTGTCCAGTGGGTGACATCTTGACTTCAGAGGCCCAATACCTCACCCTCAGATTACACAAATGCTGCCATTTGCTGAGCATGCATCCCACAAAGAACTATGGGAAGTGTATGCATGTGTATGCATACCATGGATTCCTTTGCTTCCAGTCATCTTTTCCTGTACTTTCAATCACTTGGCTTCTTTGTCCCATAAATGTCACTAAACTTGTGTTCTCAGGGAGATGGATTCCTAACCATTCATGTTTGCTTCCCTTATGAAGAAACTCTCTGTTTTGCAACACTTATCATTCCAGTGATTGACGCACTGCATTGTGGGCCTGGTTTGCACTTGCTTGCTCTGCCTCAGCTGGCTTCTGCCTCACATGTAGAGAGGGCAGAGGCCAGAGCAGCCCACCACTGCAGAAGGAAGCTACTCAAAGAAATGCACTTTCCTGTGTAATTTTCCTACAGATAATCCTCCCTACTACCTTTGGCTCCCACCAAAATAGTCCACAGAAGGGTTTTATCAATTAAAGGCTGAGCAAAGGCAAGTGTGGGGGTTACATGTGTGTAACCAGCACTTGGGAGACAGGTAAGAAGACCTCTTTGAGCTAAAGGCTAGACTGGGTACACAGTAAATTCAAGGATAGCCTGGACTTCATGGCAAACCCTGGCTTTTTGTTTATTTGCTTGGTACCAGGAATTGAACTTAGGACCTTGTGCTTGCTAGGCAAGAGCTGTGCCACTGAGGCATATCCCAAGCCCAAAACAGTGTCTTTTTTTTTTTTTTTTTCCGGAACCAGGGATTGAATTCAGACCCTTGCCCTTGCCAGGGAAGCCCTTATTCTACTGAGCCATCTCCCCCGCCCCTCCAAGATGGTGTCTTAGAAAAAAAAACACTAGAGTGAACTAAACTAAACAAAAGTGCCTGAGCAAAACTAGGCTTTTTATGTTCTATTAAAACAAACAAATCTCATAGAACAACATGTATTGTGGAGGAAAGAACATAAATGTATTTTAGATCACTAAATTTATATATCCTAACTTAATAATAGCATTTTATTTATTGACGGTTATGTACTTGTTATTGCTTCAGGCAAATTTCACATTTAATCAATAGCCTATTTACCAAAAAAAAAATTTAGAAATACCATGACACCTATTTTCAGTAAGGAAGCCGAGAGCAGACACATTAGGCAACCTGCTCGAGTTTGCGCAGATGGCACGTGAACCCGGAAGAAGGTTCTTATGCAGTTGTACACGAGGCTTGTGCTCTGACTGGCCCCCTCCAATTTTTAGGCCAGGTTTAAGCCGCAGCACAATAGCCTCAGGTGCGATGGTGAAGGTGAGGCCCTCGTGCTGGGGACTACTTGAGAGCTCTAACAGGAGACTGGGAGAGCTCTTCCTTTTCTTCCCTGAGAGCACAGAAAAGAGATCAGGGAGCACCAGGAAGAGGCCTCGCAATGCAGCCCATCCGAGGTAAATGTATAGTTGTTATTTAGGCCACCCCGCCCCCTACCTCCCTCCAACCCCCCTTAGGGCGCGGCGCGCTTCTCTCAGGGGAAGCCCTGGACTGTGCTGGTCGCTTTGCTCTGCTTTTGCGGGTTGAGGGTGGAAGCGGCAAGGGGCGCCCTTACCTCGTATCACGTGGGAAGGGGGCGTGGCCTCCACGGGTGGCCCGGCGACCAGGGAAAGTGCGGTTGGTGGCGGCGATGGCAGGGCAGATTGGGCCCATGATGGGATGGAGCCTGGGGCAACTTTGTTGCCATAGTAGAGGGCACCTGTGTGGAAAGACCTGCCTGTCAGTTCTTCGGTTTACTTTCCCATGGAGAACCTGTCTTGTGCCCCCCCCTTACAGGTTCTTGGTAAGGCTTTCACCCTCCTTTCTTAAAAAAAAAGAATTTTTTTTGATACTGATCCTCAATAAATTGCTAAGCTGGCCCAGCTGGCCTCATTTTTGCCGACTTTCTGCCTCAACCACCCAGTGCTGGGATGGCAGGTGTACGCGGCCACACTGCAGGCTTTGCTCATGTATTATTTAAGAAGATGACTTGTAGCATCAAATATCCAGTTTCTTTGGTTATCCTTACAACACTGATGTGATATTATTACAAGATCAACATTCACCACATGCTAGAAATATACTAGCGGCAATTGTTTAAGCACAATGAAAAAAAGAAATCTAAACCTTGATTTTAGAAGTTTGTGGGAGTTCATAGGTGTTTAAAATTCCTTTGGGAGACGATGAGCAAAAATGTTTGAGTCCACAGCAGTAAACCACCCTGATAACAAGTTGAAGGGCCGAGCTTGGGCACAGGGACTCCTGCTGGGAGCCAGGACTGGACCGGGGCTGGAGAGCCGGCGGTGCAGGTGAGAGATCTGTGCGGGTGGCAGGGGTGGCAGAGCTTTGTGGGTGGCGAGCCTGGGCGGACCTGAGCAGCACGATTGCGAGACATCCTGCGGAGCAGCATCGGCCAGCATGCGCTCATCCCCGTCGGCACTCTCAATGAGCATCGAGGTGAAAGGCGTCACAATGTGGTGCTCAAGGGACATCTGTAGGATTGTTCTCGAAATCTTCCTTTTGGTGTCGGCCGTGGGGGCTAGGCTTCTGCAGGAAAAGAAGTAGAGGCGTTACAGATCTGAAGTCGAGAGGGAGCTCAGATCGTATCCTCACCCACTTCTGCTTGTGATGTCCAGGCAGGCCCAGGCCCCGGCAGAGGGCAGAAGGGGGTGCATGAAACCAACTGGCCTCAGGAAACTTACTGACCTATCTAACTGTGAAATCCTAAGAGATTTTGTTTTAAGGACTTTTTTTTTCTATATTGTAGGGAAGGGTCTACAGGGTGTTCAGGGTCTCACTACTACATTGGACTCTTAATGATTCTCCTGTTTACAGCCTCCCAAGTGCTTGGATTACAGGCGCGTGCCACCATGGCTGGTCTCAAGTGCTGTCTCAGTGCGTCCTGTGGGGGTTAGGGGAGGGCAGCACAGCAGGCCAGAGATTGAACCCCTGGTCCTGCACCTGCTTGCAGGTGCTTTAATCTGCTCAGCTATTTGGCTGGCCCACTAAAGACTAACTTTTTTGGGGAGAAGTTTTAGGTCAACAGAAGTTCAAGGGAAGCTACTGAGGGTTTTCATGTGGGCCCTCCACACCCCTAGCACCCCCGCTACAGCTGGCATCCCTCACCAGGTGCATGTGTTACACATGATAAATCAATGCTTTACTTCAGGGCTTATTCCAGGCATTGTTCAGCCTACAATTTGAACAAATGCATGGTTCATATCCACCACTGCAGGAGCACACAGGGTAGTGAAAACTGTTTCCTAAAAATGATTTATGCTGTCTATATTCAGTGTCCCTGAAATCACAGTTTACAACCTTGTGGGGTTTTCAAAAAATAATCTTATTGACATCAGAAATTTTGAGCCCACTTATACAATGATGTTTCATTTTCCCAGCCTACTTTGATGACCTTTGTTCATCTGTTAAAAAATCTGACCTGACAGGTGGCCTAAGGCTTGGGAATGGTCACCTATCAAACACCCCCATGTAATTGTGGTGCAGGTTACTGTATGCTCTAAAGTCTATGCTAGGGAGTTGAGAAGCAACTCACCTGAAAAGCCAGAGGTGATACAAATAAGCCTTAGGTATCCCTCCCATAAGGGACATCATAATGATGCAATCCCCTATTTCTCTTTGGACAATAACCATTCTAGAGAGTAAATGCAAATGATGTACTATTACACCAAGCAACATGGATGAATCTTACATCACATTGAGTAACAGAAACCAGAAACAAATTGCATGATTATGTGAAATTTGGCAACAGACAAAACTAAGAAATGGTGACAAATGCCAGAATAATGACTGCCAGTGCAGGTTGGAGGAAGAGAAACAAGGGACCATTAAGCAGCTGTACATCTGGATCCAGGTGGTGATGATAGGAGTAATATATATTTCTTGTTAAACAACAGAGTTACATTCCTGCAAATAGGTCATTAAATGAATTGGTCACTAAATAAGGAATTGTATGTAGCAGGTACATTATGTCTTAGTTACTTTTCTCCTTGCTGAGAGAAAGTACCCAATGCCCAAAATTAAAGGAGGAAGTAAAGGTTTATTTAGCTCACAGCTTGTTTATAGAGGTTTTAGTCCATAATCTGCTAGCTCCAAGATAGGGTGGCACATGCTTGAGGGCCAACAGTTCATGGTGTCAGAAGACAGTAAAGGAACAAGGGAGAGAAAAACAAGCCTCTTTTTGCCCCTTATATTGTATCCAGTCTAGTGGGATTAGGATGGTGCCAATCCAATCAGTGGACTGATCCATAAGTCACCTATCCTTAATCCCAGCCTTTCACTATAAATCAATCACATACTCTAGATTCAGCCACCTCTGATAAAACCCTATGACCACACAAGGTTTGGGGATGACAGCTAGACAGACACCATAACACACTACCATAAATGTGTTGTTGATCAAAGACCTGGAGGAAGTGGATCCATCCACAGGCCCTAAGTCTCTCTTTTATTTTTTTCTGTTGCTGTACTAGGGGTAGAACTTGGGACCTTCCACTTGCCAGACAGGCGCTTATGCCACTGAGGTATCTCCCAGGCCCCACATTACAGTATTCAGAACAAAGAAATGGTCAAAGGAAACTCTGACTTCATTCTGCTTTTATTTGTATAACTTGTATGCAATACTGTAATTTATAACAGAATATAAGCCACAGTACTATATTGTACAGTACAAGCAGCAAAAATACAGTATTATATAAATAAGGTTTACTGTATAAAAAAGACACTAGATGTATAGAACTGTACAGAAAAAAAGATGGGCCATAAGTTTGAGCAGGTTGTAAGTCTGAACAGTGCACTATTATAAATCCAACAGACACTAAACAAGTATGTCATTAGACGACCATTATCTGAGATATGTATATTGCTTTTGCCTTCTTTGTGAGATGTGGTTTCCTGATGTCATTCAGACTGGTCTTGAACTAACTATAAAGCCCAGGCTGGCCTCAAACTCATGGTGATCCTTTGGCCTTAGCCTCTCAAATGCTGAGGTCATAGGCATGCACCACCATGTCCAGCATAAATTTGTTAAAATTAATACACTTCACAGACTTTAAGAATGTTATACCTTATGTTTGCTAAGTATAAAATTCAGTGAGGACAGATTTTTTTTCAGTCCTTTGAATAAATAAGTCTAGTTCTTACTCACTTGCTCTTTTTTTTTCTAATGTGGAATAAGATGCTGTTTAATTTTGTTCTTCCATGGCTAATATTTTTTCTATGTATATGCTTTAATGATTTTTTATTTATAATTAGTTTAGGAGAATTTCATTTTTTGTGTATCTTGGTATGATTTTATTCATATTTGTTGTGCAGAATCTTCATTTTTCTTGGAAAGTGGTGCTATAATTTCAATTAAATTCAGAAATTTTTGCTGGGTGTGGTAGTGCATGCCTGTAAGCCCAGCACTCAGGAGGCTGAGGCAGGATTGTTGTGAGTTCGAGACCAGCCTGAGCTACAAAGTGAGCTTGATGCCACCCTGAACTGCATAGTGAGACACTGTCTCAAAAAGACAAAAAAAAAAAAAAAAAAAAAAAAAGAAATTTTAATTTATTGAGAATAAATCTTTAAATATTTATTGCCTACCCTTTTCTACTTTGAGAATTTGAATTATATGAATGTATGTTTCTTGTTTTCAGTTTGGAAGCAGATATTTTATTAACTGGTCTTTTTATAAAAAGACCATGATAGATACCTTAGTTCATCCTTCTAATAAGCCTGTTGATCTGGTCTTCCCTATTTCCAGCATCTCCACCTTCCACAAATTGGGTGGTCTTTTTCTTCATTGCACCTCGTGGAGATGATAACTTGAATGGCCACAAGAAGTTATTTGCCTCTTTGAACCGTTTTCCAGCAGTATAGATCTCATGAATCAGATCCTCCAGGCAGATGATTCCATATTTACCAAGAGATCGAGCAATCAGTGAATTATCCATCAAGGCAATTCACTTATTGATTTTGCCATAGCCACGCTTGTATATTAATTCGTTCACTGACTTCAGGTTTGGGTGCCCCCACGCAGTGTGTGGCTCCACAGTTCTCAGCGTGTTAATTGAAGCCTTGTTGAGCTTTACGGAGGTGCCGTTGAAGATTTGGCGAAGGCGAAGAAGCTGCAACACCTTGCGGACCTTTGGGGTCACACCACTGATACCCCTGATCTGGATAACGAACGCCAGTTTGGGCTCTGCAGGGACATAGAAGTTGCCAGCTTTTCTTGTCATCCTAGCCATTTGGATCTCAGTTCTGTACAGCTGTCTGTACTCCTTATGATAGTGTCTGGCTTTGTCATAGATGAACTTCCTTCTCACCTTGCGAAGCATCTTCTGGGCGAACTTCTTTCTCAGGTGCTTTATCTTCAGTTCTGTGAAATGTTTTCACTTTTCATAAGGGTTTCTGGCACAGCAGGAACCTTCTTCTCGTCTACATCCTCCATGGTTCCAGCCGGAAAAGAGCGAAGGTATGTTTCTTGATTTTGGCACAGAGTGAACTATTATATGACTGATCTGTAAACTCTTTCTTCATGCTTATTTTAGACACTTTTTATTGTTATATTCATTTAAGTTTGTAAATAATTTTTTTACAATGTGCAGTCTATTATTAATCTCATGTGATGTATTCATTTCAGAAATATTTTTCTAAAATTCACTGTCTATCTTATGTCTTTCACATTTCAATATTTGTCTATAATTTTTAATTTGGTATATAATTATGGATTTTCAGTAGGGTTAATAATAAGTTTAAAAAAAGAATATTACACTTTAATTTAAAAAAAAGTTTATCTTTAGCTGAAGTTTTGGGAACCAGTAAAACTAAATATTTGAAACATGATATTAATTTTCTCCTCTCTCTCTCTCTCTCTCTCTCTCTCTCTCTCTCTCTCTGCCTTTCTCTGTCTCTCTTCTTACCTCGCTTCCTCTTTCCCTTCCTTTCCTCTTTCTCTTTCTTCAGTACTGGAGATGAACACAGGGCCTTTGCACTGAGCTACCTACCTGCCCCTCTTTTACTTTTTATTTTGAGACACAGTCTCATTAATTTGCTAAGTTTCCCAGACTGGGCTTGAGTTTGCCATCCTCTTGCATTGGCCTCCCCAAATGCTGAGATTATAAGTGTACACCAAAATGCCCAGCCAATTTCCTTTTCTTGGTTTTAAACTGTGCCAAGCATGGTGGCACATGCTAGTAATCCCAGCTTAGGAACTGAGGCGGGAGAATTGCCGTGAATTTGAGGCTAGCTTAGGCTACATAATGAGTTCAAGTTCAGCCTGAACTACATCGTTAAGACCCTTTCTCAAGAAACAAAAACCAACCAAACTCTTTCTGTGCATGACCTCAAATATTCTAGGTGAACATTCTACTTTTGCAAAGCACCAGTCCTCTTCTGTGCTTACCGCTCTGCCAGCAGTTGGTTGATTGTTAGATAGGCCCACAGTTTCCTGGTGAAGTTGGGATCTGCATGCTTGTCTTTTGATAGAAAATCCTGCAAGTCATCCATCTGGGCCAAGGTTTCCAAGACCAAGTCTGTGTTAGCCTAGACATGAGAGGCACAGTTGAAAGATGCCAGCAGGCCAAACTTTTCAATCAGTTCACATTTTGGTATCTTTTGTGAGTGAATTAGGGCCCTGCATACTTTTGGAGAATATGAAAGCAGTGGGAGTTTTTATTACTGCTTCAGTTTTATTGCCTGTTAATGGTCTGTTTTAAAGAGTAAAAAAAAGGAGAAATGGTAGGAAACAGTCCTCTTGCAACTGGGGAAAGGGAGAAATGGGAGGGTAAAGAAAGGGAGGAAAAGATTCTAAACACAATTAAAATACCATCCGTATGCATGTATACACACAGATATGTATGCCTACTTCTCAAATGTATGTATTATTAACATATGCCAATTAAATAAATATCCTGAAAAAAATATACTGGAAAAAAGAGAAAGAACTGGGAGGAAAAGAAAATGTATCATCTAGTCTGGGCTTGGGCCAAGGGCCAAGAAGTTCTTGTTGACACAAGAACTGAAGAGGTAGCAGAGGGTCCCCTGCCTTCCTTCTCTGTCACCCACTGCTCCTATTCTACATACACAATTCTGGGCATGAGGTCCATTAGTTTGTGAGCTTATAGAATCCACTGTTTCCAAGAACCATTTAGTACACCTCAGTTCACAAATGCTTTTGTTTGGCAACAATCTGGTCTGCCAAGAGAAGCGTTTGGCCAAATTTTGTTTTTGTTTGGAACTCTGCATTGAGCTACAAACATGACCAAGGCCATCTTTTGTAAAATCATGGAGGGAAGTAAGTCTGTGAACTGAGGCCCCACTGTACTTTTAGAATAAAGGGATAAGCAGAGGTACCGAGGTTGCAGTGATAAAGCTCTGTATTTGCTGTAGTTTATCTTGGTCAAATTTTCCTGCCACCACAATCTCCGAGCCTCCAAAATAGTTGGAGAAGCTGTTTTGAGTGACATCTGTTACAGAGGGGTGCGGATAGCTGAACTGAACATTCCGGAGCAGGGGAGTAGATACTTGGTTGTAGAATTTCTACAATTTAGAGAAAAAGAAAGGAGGGAAAACAGAAAAATAATTATTTTCATATCACTTTGTATATCTAAAGCATATTCCTATTACTTTTTTTTCCCCACATGCTTACCAGAAATCTCTTAAATTATTTTCATGAGTCTCTGGGACAAGAAAGAATACATTCAATTACTTAGTTAAGAAAAACTGAAACAGAGATAGGATCATGACTTGCTAAAACACTTTCCTTGATTTAAAAGCCCAACATCAGCTCCTATTTCTATTATGATCAGCTTTAAAAATACAACAGGTCCTCATTATAATAGCAATCAGTTAGTTCACCGTTCTCCAAGTGAGAAACTCATCCTTTACTTGGCCCCAGTTTTAAATATGAAGATATGTCATTGGCATCATATTCTGGTTCATGTAATCAAAATAAACAAGCACTTTAGATTTTTATTTAAAGAAAATATTTTGAGGGAAAACAAGGGCCCATGATAACAGGAAAAGCAACTGCTGGTAGGGGTCTGCAGAGCCAGCAGAAGCTGGGTAGTGTCTCAGACAGCTTGGGCCCAGGCCTGGCCCTTCCTCTATACTGTTAGTGTAGAAATTCAGGGGTGATGGGAAGTGTGTGGGAATGGCACTGAACCTTGGGGTCTGACACCTGGCTGGGGCTGAAGTGTTAGCAATTTGCATGATGCTTATCTTCTTTGGGGCATCAGATATGGGCGGTTCTGGTAAGATGGGGAAGAAGGCCTCATTACCTTGAGCTGGGAGGATGTGTCCTGGTTTCCATAAATTCTCTGAGCAATTCCACGGTTATCGTTAGATAGTCTTTTGAGAAAATCATAGTCAACATCAAATCCGATTCCCAAACTGAACAAGGAGATGTTATCTTGCATACTCTGCTTCACATTTTTCTGAATTTTTGATAATTTTAATTCACCTGAAGTTGGTGAAGACAAAAGGGAAAGGAATGAGGAACTGATGTTCATACTTTCTTTTTTTCATTTATATGTTTGGTATAGGATCTCTCACTATACAGCTCGGCTTTGTAGTGATCTTCCTGTTTTCAGCCTTCTAAGTGCTGGGATTACAGGCGTGCACCATTAGACCCAGACTCAGTCATGTCTCACTGCACTTTGGGGTGGGGCTGGTGTAGGATTTGGGACCAGGGATCAAACCCTGGTCCTTGTGCTTGCTAAAGCAGGTGCTTAGTCTGCTGCGCTATCTCGCCAGCCCTTAAGATGTTTTTGGAAGGTCCAGAGAGAAACATTTAGCAAAAATTATTCAAATAAAAATGTTCTTGCCCTTTAACTTAATAATGCAACTTCCAGGAATTTTTCTTACAGAGCACTCATGCATGTGGAAATGGCTGACACCAATGTTATTTGGGCATAGCAACGTACTAGACATAAATGTACACCAATAAGTGAGATTGGTAAAATCAATTCAGACAACCAAGTATTATGCAGTTATTAAGGACTCAGAAGACTCAGCAACTCTACATGTTATATTGATTGAATAATCATACTTCTTTTCCTTTTTTAAAAAAAATGGATCTCATTATGTTGCACAAGATGGTTTCCAACAAAACTCAGTTCTTTTCTTGGTTGAAATGGTAATGTCACAGGCTGGTCAGATAGCTCAGCAGACTGAAGTGCCTGCTTAGAGAGGTGCAGGAATCAGGGTTCAATCCTTGCCAGGCCAGCCCTGCCTCTGGGATGTGTTGATACAGAAATTGAGACTGAGTGTGGTAGTGCACGCCTGTAACCCTAGCACTTGGGAGGCTGAAAACAGGATAATCACTATGAATTTGATCTACATAGTGAGATCAAATTCTCACCCTATACTAAATACATTTTTAAAAATAATAAAAAATACATTAAAAACAAAACAAAGGAAATGGTAGTGTTGGGCTGGTCATATAGGTCAGTGGACTAAGCACCTGCTTTGGCAATGCATGGTCCAGGATTCCTTGGCACCACATGCTGCACCGGCCCCTCCCCTGGGTGCACTGAGCCAGCAGCCGAGTCCGACAGAGTCCGGGTGTGGTGGTGCATGCCTGTGATCTCAGTGCATGGGAGGCTGAAAACAGGAGGATCCTTAGGAGTCTGAGCTATGTAGTGAGACCTTGTACCAAATACATAACGGGGGCGGGGAGAAGGAGAAAAGGTAGTGTCTTTATAGCCTTAAATCTATGGTCCTCCTCAGCCTCTTGAGTAGCTGGAATTATAGGTGAAGACACATTTTTTAATAGCAAAAATATAATAATAATGAAGATGAGTGGGTGTATTCAGGAAACATTTGCATATACATGTATATGCACATGTTGGATGGTTAAGGGACAGGAGGAAAGGGCATCTCATGTTTTTAAAACATATTTCCTTCTCTTACTCATGATTTTATTCAGAAGTGAATTTTCATTTATCTGATCTGAAAGCAAAAAGCGTGGGATCTACTATAAATGCATAAATAAAACCTGCTCATGTTGGCCTCACTATTAATAACAAGTTTGCTCTGTGTCTTTCAGAAACTCCTGCAATCATTATTATCACCTCACTAGTTCTACTTCCACTTAGGCAGATCAGGCACAGGTTAGACACATCCACACAACAAATTTAAGCCATCCCACCTACTAGCCACCATTACTTATATCTGTCACTGTAAAGACATCAATGCAACAAATAAAAATACATATAGGTAGTAAAAGTTAGGAGATGTTAGAAGTTGGACACCATTTTTTGTGAATAAGAAAAATGATTAACTTAAATGATGTGGAGGCTGGGGAGATAGCTCGGTGGTCTAAGTGCCTGCTTGGCAAGTGCAAGGACCTGAGTTTGATTTCCAATACCACATGCCATGCCGGCCCAGAAACCAGGTGTAATGACACACCCCTGTAATCGCAGCACTGGGGAAGCTGAGACAGGAGGATCGCTATGAGTCCAAGCTGCATAGCAAGACCCTGTCCCCAAAAAAAACAAAAACAAAAAAACAAAACCCTGAAAGGATCTGTTGGAGAGCAGTGATTTCTCCAGTTTGAACAGGGAGGAAAGTGGACCACGGAGGATGAGTTACTGGGGAACCTGGAGGAGCTATTGTGAGGGCTGTGGTATTCATCATTCACAGCTCATATCTTTCCATACCTGAAGTTGAAGGAATAAATACATCTTGCCAATACACAAGCAAATCCTAACACCAGACTATTCTAGTCAGACTCAGCAATGTCCTTGTGGAGAGGGGAGTGAGGCCTCTGGGAGCATGCTGAAGGCATCTGGGGACCAGCCTGGTGGGGGCTAGGGTTTTGCTCTGCAAGGTCCCCCAGAAGACTTATGTGGGCTTTTTGGAAGTTGATTGGATCACAAGGGCTCTTATTCCATTATTTCATTGATAGGTGATAGGTTTTTTTCCCAATAATTTTCAAATTTCATTCATTTTTCTATTAATGTACTTCCTGGATCACAGTACACAGAGTCCTAATTTGATGGCACTGTTCAGAGACTGAGGAGATGGGACCTCATGGAACTGTGTGGATCATGGGGCCTTGAGACTACATCTGTTTTCTGGCTCCTTCCTCACTGGCTCTTTTCTTCTTTCTCTGCCCTGTTGCTGCCAGCTGGCAGTTCTGCACCACTCACTTCCCACATCATGGCTTGAAACCCCTGAGACCACAGGGCAAAATAAAGATTTCCTCTCTTCATTTGGCTGTATCAGACATTTCTTGGGGCTATGTGAAACTGACTAATAGAGGGGACAAGTCTTTCAGGCCAGAAGACTTCCTTGAGGAAACAGAGACTCAAATATTTTACAAACTCAGACAGATACCACATCACACTCCTAAGAAGCAATAGTAAAAACATTTGTCTTGGGAAATTTGAAGTGCTACTTGCCTACTGTTGGATCTCCATCTGAAACCAGAATGATCAGAGAGACTGAATTGGGGTCTAGCAATCCCAAGTTATTGGCTTCATTCAAAATAAAGATGGCCCGCAGGAGTGCTTCGTTGATATTTGTGCCTGTGAAAATAATATAATGTGTCATTGCAAATTATTTCTTTACACACACACACACACACACAGTCATATCTTTGGACTTAAGCTGGTTTGTTTGATGATCACTGTTGCATAATTTACTTAATATTAATGTCATTTGATTGTGTTCCAGGTTAATTTTACTCTGCCTGGTCAAGATCCTCCAGTGCAGCAAATTATTTAAATTATCCCCTTGGAAATGAGGAAGCCTTTCAAAACACCTGTCTGTCATGATATAAGATACACACTTTAAGATATCTAAATCAGCTATGCTCACATACTCTGAAGACAGTTATATTTCATGCTATGCAAGTGAAAAATCAAAAGACTAGTGTGTCAGAATACTGAAGCTTCTTTCTTTTTTTTTTTTTTTTTTTTTTTTTTTTTTTTTTTTTTTTTTTTTTTTTTTTTTTTTTTTTTTTTTTTTTTTTTTTTTTTTTTTGTCTTTTTGAGACAGGGTCTCACTATGCAGTTCAGGCTGGCCTTAAGCTCACTTTGTAGCTCACGCTGGTCTCGAACTCACAACAATCCTCCTGCCTCAGCCTCCCGAGTGCTGGGATTA
>PVKA01034766.1:0-23197 GCA_004027165.1 Ctenomys sociabilis | reverse complement strand
GCATGGTTTTGAGCCCAGCGGAACTGGGTTCAAGCGTCACCTGTACTGCACAGCAGAGCTGCTCTTGTGGAGCAGTGCCTCCGCTGACCGCAGAGCACTCAGCCCTGGAATGAGGTGTGGCACATTACTTTTCTCATTGCTGGGATGCAATATGCGACACCCAAAGTTAAAGGAGCGAAGGTTTATTTAGCTCACAGTCCATACCAGGCTGGCCCCAAGGTAGGATGGATGCAGAGGAGAAACAGCCCATGGCAGAGGCAGCAAAGTGGGCAAGGACCTCAGCAGCTTCTTTCTGCCCTTTTATGTTACTCTAGGCAACCAAGGTTAGGGCAGTATCAACCCATCAGCAAACTCGTTTCATAATCGCCCACCCTTAATTCTAGCACTGTGTCCTCAGGCAGTCCCACACTCTAGATCCAGCTACCAGGACAGAGCCCCACCTGTGCGACGGGGGCTTTAGGGGCTGCCCACACAGCCACACAGAGGCCGAGAGCAGCTACACAGCAGAGGTGGAGCGAGGCCAAGAACCAACAAGGCACCTCCCTGAAGGGCGCAGGGCTGGCGTCCACAGGAACACTTCCAACACGGTCGCACAGAGAGCTCTGCGCGCATGAGCGAGGTGATGCACAGCAGACACCAAGCAGCGCTGGGCCCTGTGCGCCCCTGGGTGCAGCTGGGCTCACACTGTGCGTCCTAAGCTTATATTTGTATCCCATGTTGAAGGGCTAGTAATATTCACTCTCTTAGTCAGGAGACAAAGAACACAGCCTAGAAGCTGCACAGGCCAGTGAGGCAGGCCTGCTCCTGTCCCCAGAGCCCCGACCACACTGCCCCTGCCAGCCTGCTCCCCAAAAGTACTCTGTACTTCCGAGTGGGAGGGAGGCTGAGAGCAGTGCTTCTCTCCTGGCCCTGCTTAGGCTGGCAATGAGGTGACATGGAGAACAGCACGAAGGGCCGAGGCCCCTGCCTTCCAAGTGAGCCAGCCAGCACACGCGCGTGCAATTTGAAATTCCAATTAGGGCGCCATGTGCTGGTGACATATGGCCACACGCTGACAGCTGGGCGGCCAGGTTCAGGAACAGACCTGGGTTCTGAAGTCACAGTTGGCAGGAGCGGAGCTCTGCATGCGTGGCGCCAACATGCCTGAAAAGGGCTCTGCCACTGCGCTCGCCCTGTGCCCTTGGCACCACCGTCCTTCCCTGGGCAGCATCTACCCAGGGCCATGAAGGCCACACTTGGAGAAGACGCCCTGGCCACAGCACCCAGACAGCAGTGCAGCAGGAGGGCTGAGGGTCGCGAGCTCACAGCACCTGCTGCAGGCTTAAAGAAATCAGCACCTTTGCACCCTCGCCTGCCTCGGAAGTCAGAGTCACACAGAAGAGAAGCTGAATCCCGTGAGCGATGCCTCAAGAATGAGCAAAAACACTGCAGGTGATGTACCAGGCCTCAAAGGTTAAGTTTGCTTTTCTCTCCTCCCAGAACTTTTTCTGCTGTGGTGAGTTAAATGGTGGCAGTGTGACTGTGGGAGCTTAGCGAGTGGCCTGCAAAGATGTGCGAGTATGTTCCTGAGCGGCCTCTGCCTTTGTCATCTACTTCTCCTGGCTCATCCAGCAATTTCCTCTGCACCAAGCGGGCACAGTGACACACGGGTCTCTCGGCTGACCACTTCGTGGGCAGCGCTGTCCAGGGACCCAGTTCTTCCCAGCAGGTGCCACTATGCTAAGGCACAGGCTTGTACTGTGTGGGTCCAGAGTGGGCAGCACATGCCATGGCATCCAATGCTTTGTCTCTCCTTTACCAAATACTGCTATCAAGCCAACCACGTGGACTTACGGTGGAACCAGTACAGAGGTGGAAGATCACACTTTAATAACTTAGCTATGGTGCCACCATGGTGCTGTTCCTCACTGATTCATCACACACACACACACATACACACACACACACACACACACACACACTCCATTAAAGTCTTGAAGCATGTGACACATAGGAAATTTCTCTTTTTTTTGTTAGCATGGGCACTGTCTGGAACATGGAGAAAAATAGACTTACATCACATGATTTGACCTCAAGTTAGTTTGGGGACAGCAACAAAACATGCCTGGAAGACGGATCTCAGCCGTCTGCTTCAGGCTGGAGAGCCCAGACCCAGGCTTGGCCATGCACCGAGAACCTAGGTGCTTACGTGCACTGCCCTGAAAACCAAGCACACTGCGCACGTGGCAGGGGTCCTCAGAGGTGAGCTCTCAGGGTGACAGGCCATGGCCCCCACGCACCTGGGAGGACAGTGGACAGAACCAGGCCGCTGCGTTCTCGGTTCCCAGGACGCTCCAGCCTCACCCCATGCCAGCTTTTCATGTGGGTGCTTCACTGCAGATCCGGACAAGGGCCCACCAAGCAGGACACAATGCTCACTGAGGGATGCAAAGCCTTTGCGGGATGAAGATACTTCGCAAAGCCACTGTGACTCCTCAGGTCCTGCCTGACAGAGACACCTGGCCCAGCTGTTCCCTTGGACCCACACAGCAGGGAACATCACACCTGCTGCACTATGCCTGAAATCAATGCTAAGAGTGGGAGCTGCACCTTTAAACACACCACGCAGTCAGCAGGGCCGGACCCTACCCACACGTTGAAGAAGTGAAGTCTCCCGCAGAAGCCAAGACTGCTAGAGAAATGCAACCGCTTTGTAGGAAATGGCAGGCTGACCTGTGCGTGAAATTTTTTTCTGGTGCTGCAGCTAGTTTAATAAAAACTAAAATAGTGCCTAGTATATTATAATAGTAAAGTATTTCTAATAAAATATGATCAAGCATTTCTTCTGAAGAGACCAAAATTGTAAAAGGAATTTGTAAGTATAATGCAAAAACAAATTTTTCAAGCATAGGTAAGGTTTTAAATTATATTTCTAATGTCAGCTTTTAAGGACACAATATAAACAAAAACAGAAAAAAAGAATAATGCATAGAGGGCAGCACACGGGAAAGACCAGGGACAGGACTGTGGACTGGAGAAAGTATGACAAGACTTTGAGGCACGAGGGAAGAGAGGATGGCATTAGAAGACTTGCATCAGGGCTGTGTATCCCGTACGAGTTCCGGTTTCCATTCTCTCTCGGGTTGCGCTGAGGGTGCGCTGAGGGTGTCACCCTGCTACACGGCACTCTGCAGCTGAGCCACAGCTCACCCTTTAAAAGATTTCATTCTGAGACGTGGTCCCGCTCAGTGGCCCAAGCTGAACCTGGTCCTCTTGCCAAGGCTTCTGAGAGCCTGGACTTAGCACGTGTGCCCCCCTCCCCACCAGTTGCTCATCTT
Source organism: Ctenomys sociabilis (assembly GCA_004027165.1). Lineage (NCBI taxonomy): Eukaryota > Metazoa > Chordata > Mammalia > Rodentia > Ctenomyidae > Ctenomys > Ctenomys sociabilis. The sequence goes on along the minus strand of PVKA01034766.1, from coordinate 19,880 downwards.
ATGGGCTAAAGTGACACTCCTAGCAGGGGAGCAAACTCACATGGCCTGAGAGCATGGCATCCGAAGTGCTGACAAGGCCAAATTCACATTTCATAAAACCAACAGAATAGGGACTCGTGCCTGGCAGCCCTGCAAGTGTCCACACTGCAAACTGAGAACCCGGCGGTGCAGTTTCCTGCTTGTCTTCCTAAGAATGTGGCCTCGGAGGTCAGGGGCACACTCGCGGGAGATGGAGGAGAGGAAGCTGAACCTGGGGCTCAGGAGGGCTTGGGGGGCCCGAGGAGAAAGTGGGGTGGGGGATTTGAACCGGGCCCCAAAGCGACCTGTGATGCTGCGGCGGGCCACAGCATCTGGACTGGCACAGTTCTGCGAACCCTGGGCCTCGAGAGCTGTGCGGACCCATCTGGAAAGGCTGGGTGGGCATGTTTGATTGAAAAGAAAAGCGGGGCGCCCGCGCCGGGAGCGCGCGCCCTCGCCGGCTGCACCGCTGCGGGCGCCTTTCCTGCCAGGCTGGGACTCGGCACCTCCCCTGCCTGCTTGCGGAGCCTGGGGAGGCCCACGATGCATGTGACCCGAAAGAACGACGTCTCCGGGGCGCAGAGGCGGGCGAGCTGCAGAGAACCACGGCCGCCGCGGATAGCACAGCGCCCGCCACGGCGCCCGCCACGGCACCCGCCACGACTCCGGGCAGCTCCGCAGCCCGCGCGGCGACCCCAGCGCTGCATGCAGCGGAGGAGCTCTAGGGTGGGCTTGCTTGGCCCTCCACACACGGGCCGGGGAGGCCGCGCAGGAGGAAGGGTCTGAGCCTGGATCTCTGCTGGGCGCAAAATTACCCAGTTAATCACATTAATTAATTATCAAATCAATCTTGTTAATTGTAAGCACCACACTGTACTAATGCTATTCTCTGCACAAGCACTTCCTCTATTTTAATTAAATGCATCAGGCCAATCAGCTAATTGGGTCAAAAAGCTAAGTTGACTATGAATGTATATAGACAAAGCCCTGGTTTTTTTTTAAGTGTAAGCATAAGGAGACATACTCTTAAATATCTGCATTAAAATTGGCTGGCCCATTACAGTGGGATGTTTATGTTTTGCTACTTCTAGTTAAGGCAGTAAGTCCCTAATAGGAAAAAATTTAAAGTGTTCATATTTTTTCAAAGATGCATTAATGATTAAAACTTATTTCTAGGATCTAAAGGGTAACTTTTTTAGTAAATATATCTGTGTATCATCTTTGGTAGAAGCAAAATATAACTGGCTATAGATGATTGTTTATCTTTTTTCTACTATAACCAATAAAAAAACATTTGCAGAATAATATTGAAAGGTATCTACTATACATTTTGCCATTGGAGGAAGAATACTAATTTTGATTACAGATTAGAAGTATTTGTTTCTGTTTTACCTATTTCCAGAGATGTTTTATCTCTAGTTGGAAGAAGGAAGGTCACAGAAGAGAGACAGGAGCAGCGGTGTGGGTCCCAGTTAGCGCTCGGGAGCATCCTGGAAGCCCTCTTACCACAGAAAAACTAGGGGCCAAAAAAACAGATCAGTGATCAAAAGGGCAATGCCAAAGTCACAGAAGTGTTCTTTGGTTATTATACGTTTCTGCTCCATTTTATACACGGCTGTTCTGGTTTACAGAGATGAAGCTTCCACTATAAACTGCTCTGCACCACACCTGTGGCCAGAGGCCAGCACAGTCCAAGCACTCTAGTGGGATAGCCCAGTGCCCTACACTGGGGACTGGGCAGGTTCTGCCAATTTGGAACTCAAGCCAGGCTCCTGTGAAGGTCAGCTCACAGGGGATTCTCAGAACCCAAGTACACATTTTCCAGCATTTCTAACTGGAGATGTAGGTCAGGGTGTGCACACAGGTGCACAGCGGAGGCAGCCACCGCATCTGGTGGGCGTGAGTACTTGCTCGCAGAGGCTTCTCACAAACCAGCTCAGCATCTGGGACACGAAGCCAGGAAGGAAAAGACAGCCTGATCCTTCCCTTATTTTGACACTTCTGTCCCTCAGTAACAGCTTCCTTCCATGAGGCGACCTGGAGTTAAGACACTTTGGTCAATTAAACAAAGGGAGGGAGTCCAATATGTTTTGATGCTTCTTTGGCCCCTTCCTACAAATTTGAGGTTGGAAAAAGGAAGCAGGCCCCTGCAGGGAAACTGAAGTCCAAATTTACAGGGTGGGATGGCTTAGCATCCAGAGAGCAGTGCTTGGGTTCCCACTGAGGGACCAGGCCCTGGGAGCGAGGTTCCTGAGATGCACAGAGCCAGGGCCAAGAGGCCAAGGAGAGGCGAGAGAATGCCAGGTGCCAGGGCTCCAGGCACCAGGCGAGATGGGAGCTGTCCTGGACGGCACAGTCCCCATCCCTGCTCTGGGCTTCACTTGGCAAAGCCAGGTTCCCGCACCATCCTGTCTGGCCTGGCTGAATCAAGCCTGCGGGAGGGACAGGCTGTCCTTAGACTTGGGGCGGTGCAGGGCTGGGCAGCAAGCCAGGCTGGAGACGGGGCTGTAGGGCAGGCACCCGGCTGCTGGGAAGGCAAACTCCAGGAGCATCGTCACCCAGGTCACTGGAGGCTGGTGCCACGGCAACTCACGACTTTCAATGTGACTATTCACTAGGTTTCTTTCACTTACCCGTATTTTTGATAGCCAAATCTTTAAAAGAAAGCAGGCACTATGAGAATGTTGTCAAATTTCAATAATGCTCAGGGGGTGAAAATCACCAATCTCCTAATGGTTTGGTCTAACATTCTTTCTGGAGTTACCCAGTAACAGATTAATGTAGCCAAGCGCTAATGCTGAGCTGAAGTTCTAAGAAAACATGCCTAAGGTTCACAAGTAGACCTGCTCACTTGCAAAAAAAAAGAAAAAGGAAAATCCCGCACTTTCATTGCCAGTTTTTTATTTATTTATTTATTTTTAATTTATTGTGGTGTCAAAGTCCATCTCTGAATTCGGAAAAATTTTGGCACAAAGTTGGCTTTTTCTAGCACCAGACCATTAAGACTACAAAACTTCAATTTAAAAAGGGCTCAGAGAAAATGATCCAAGGCTGGGAAGGAAAAGGCAGAGCAGCCAGGCCTGCAGGAAACCCAGGCCCACGCCGTGCGGAGGAGCCTGGCAAGCCCCAGGGCACACGAGCCTGCCACAGCCTGGGTGTACCCTCACTTGCTCCGGGCCCTGATCCCAAGCACTGCAACTCCCTAAGACTCAAAGTGACTCTGTGTGTGTGGTACTGGGAATTGGACTCAGGGCCTCACGCTTGCCAGACAAGCACTTGCCCTACTGGGTCATCTCCCCAGCCCTTCAAAGTATTCTGTTGCCACTGTTGTGGTGCACACCACACGCTGGGTGTAGCCGGTTACACTGCGAAGTGCAGGAATGATAAGGTGCTACTCCTCTGCCCTGTGCCAAATTCAAGGCCACGTGTCCACCAACAGAATAATGGATAAAGAAAAAGCGGTGTCTACACACAGAGAAGGACAAACTGGAGCCCTCTGCAGGAAAATGGGTGCACCTTGACAGCGTGACGTTAAGAGGAGTAAACCGTCCACACGGCTTGCACACCACTTGAAAAGCCCGAAGTGTAAGAGCAAAGCAAAATGCAAGGTAATGGCAAGGGGGGTCTCCTGCGAGTGCCAGGGCACCGGACAAGCAGTGAGGGGAAAGGAAGCAAACGGGATGAACGAAGAGCGCAGGTGTGTTTTGCACACAGTGGTCACTATACTACAAATGTGCAAATAAAATTTGAAAAAAGTACAAAATCTAAAGAAAAACCAACTGAGTCAGTTCCTGTGAAGCAGCCATCAAAATGTTGTAAGCTGTGTCTGCTCTACAAGCAAAAACCAAGAAGCCAAGGACATGGAATTCGGGCCCTAAGCCTGACAACAGCCCCGCTCCAGAGAGTTCAACCCAGCAGGCACAGGGTACTCACCAACCCTGTTGCTGGGCACACACAAGGGCCCGAGGACCACAGAGAAGTGCGTGTTTCCACAGACGCAGGGTCCCAGAGTGGCCTAGATGGCAGCCTCCAGTCACCTGCCCCAGCTGCTCAGTCCCTCACCTGAGCAGGGGTGGTACGTGGGGGGGGGGCACTTAGGGAGACTAGGCTCAGAGTAGGGCCCGTGTGCACAGCCTCCATGCAGGCTACCGAAGCTGTCACTTAGTCTCATTGCCTGCATCTCAGTTCCTGATTTAATACCACCGTGAGTTGCCACCAGGGACAGCAATCTGTGACATTTCCCTTTATCCAGTCAGCAGCAGTCCCCAGAAGCCAAGACATGTGTGACCCAAACTTGCCCCCTGGCTCAGCGATTCCTGAGCACTTTTGAGGCTAGTGTTTGCAGCTGCAAATGTGGACCCAGGTCCTTCTGAGAGCTAAGGAGGGGACTGCACCTTACAGTTGGTCCCCAGGTTCGCAGCACAGGGCAGAAAGCCAGGCCACATACCCACTTGGTCACCAGAACCTTTCTTCCTGCTGCCCCGCCTCCTCCTGGCTCCAACCTGGCCCTGGCTGCCTGGCCATCCATGACACCTCATGCTTACGAGGCTCGGACTGGACTGGGCTCCCCTGGGTTGTGTGTTGTCTTCACAGGGAGGCTGCTGGGGAGCTGGGGTTCACCAGTCTTGCTTTGCAAATGAGAAAAGATTTACTGAGCCTGGGTAATTTGCTCCTAGGTGGAATTAGACACAGGGCTTTGAGTATAGCACAGCACCAAACCAATATGACCGCAAGTTATATAATTTGGAAACAATACTAACAGCTACTAGAACCTCCCCTCACTACTGAGGCAGAGAGTTCTAGGTATACAGGATGGATGGCCTCTACCTCAGAGCTGGCTTCTCTCTGCACACAGGCCCTGGGGTAGCTCAGAATTTACCCAGGGAGAGAGGACAGTGACAAGGACAATACCCACAGCAGCCATAGCATCTGCCTAAAATCGGGTGGTAGCAAAGGCTGAGCTGGGAACTGAACCCAGGTTGCTAAAATGCTGTTTACAATCCAAGAGAGGAAGCACAACGCACATAGGAGAATTTTTCAAGCTAAAGTAGAAAAGAAGAAAAGTGACGCCTGGTATACTGTTCTCAGCTCCCAGCAGAGCACATAATGGAGGCCTTTGTTCCACGGCGGGCAGTCTGTGTGGAGTCTCTGGGCACCCTGGGCACCGCGTTCTTCCTCCTCTGAGCCTAACAAGGGTCACACAAGCAGGCTCCAAGGGCAAGCGAACTCCACCTCAGCTCCCACTGGCCTCAGCCTCCGGCCCACAGCCTCTGCTGCCCACCCCACGGAGAACGGTCCTATTCCTCCCTAAGGCTTCTCCACCAGGGACATGGGTGCAGGGGTGGCTCCAGCTGACACAGGACATGAGCAGTGTAAAACAGGGGCATCTGCACAGTTCTCAGGTCTTTACCACAGGGAAATTTCAAACTGGTTTTATAAAATTCTGTATCCTAGGAGGAGGACTGAGGGTGGCTGTGGTTGCCCACTCAGCTTGACCTACAGATGAGCAGCTGCAGAGGATGGGCCAGCCGGTAGGGGAAGGACGCAGCCATTTCAGGTGGAGATGGAGACTGGGAAGAGAGTACTAGAGCAGTGATGGCAGTCAGAGAGACAGCAGAGATGGTGCTGGCAACCTAGGTGGCATGCAGGTGAGCTGCCACTGAACAACTGTGTGACCAGCAGCATGCCATTCATCCTCTCTTTGCCTCAGTCTCCTCCTCTGTAAAATGGGAATGACAATAATACTGATTCTGCAGGCTCCTACAAAGACTAAAATAAAACTGTATGCAAAACATGTAGGTACATTAGTCACAGAAAACACAAACATGTTTTATCTAAAAGATAACCTGAATCAAATGCTACCTCCCCCAGGGCATCTCTGCTTTCTGCTAAGAAGAGTGCTCCATCCCTGCAACATTCTGACCCCACATTTGAATGCTCTTGCCACTATGTATGACGAGTTAGCCACCTCCTTATATAAGTGTCTCTCACTGGCTGAAGGGAAAGACTGGTTTCTCACCACCATCTGTCTGGTACTGCCCAGTACTGAGCCTGCTAGTCATTAATGAATGGCAAGGACAGCAACGGTCATCATAAACATCTGTGTGACAAGGGTTCTACAGTATGGAATCACACCTATAATATTTCCATCGTAACATTCCCAGAACATACAACTCCATTTAATTCCCACTTTATAGGCAAACACATGGGTTTGGAGTGGCAGGATCCCCAGCCACAGCTCATATAACTCCAGGGTGCACTCAAATACAGACTGAGGTCCACAAATCTGTACCTGATGCAGGGCAGGTTTAACAAGGAATCCTGTAATAAATACTTTCTGAATATTGGTAGTAAGATTTAGGATTTTGGTGAGATTTAAGGTAAACTACATATTTTACTCCAACTTGTCCAACATTCCATTTCCAATATGATTAGATTCCATGCAAAGAGTAGAAAAAGCAGTCACTGTAGGGCTGACACTAGAGTGGGAAAGAAAAATGACAAAATTAACACGAGTAATCAAATAAATCAGCAAGTGCATTATCAGATGAAAAACAAACAGGAAGGCTAGTCTTAAACAGTTCTCTACAGAGCTACCATTTGTAGTGAGAGTTGACAGGGAAGAGTAAGCCAGCTACAGGAAGGGCTAAGAAGAATGCATTATAAGCAGACAACTGTGGCAAGGGTATCAGCAGGCCTTACAAAGTGAAAGACGACCAGTAAGCATGGAGCATCCAGGGAGCAAGTGGAATAAAGAGAGGTTGGCGAGGTAGATGCAGCACTAGATCACTCGGGGTCTACAGGCATAGCTGTAGGTTTGGGTTTTATTCTAAACACACGAGTACCAGCAGATAAAGGAGGAATGCCAGGATTACTTAAGTTGTCTGTAAGGATGATGGAGACTGGAACCAGACAGACGCCCTTTTTCCTTTTGATAGATAAATTTTCATACAAGGAGGAGATTGTATTCCATACATATTCTAATATTTATTCAACTACTCCTGTCTTGAGAACCCAGAGGTACCTTACATTCTTCAATGTCCTTATTACATCGTATATGTACAAACGGAGGTACAGAGGATCTCCACGACCTGCTAAAATCATGAGACAGTAAAGTTCACTGGAAGTCAGACAGTAGAGGGTAAAAATAAAGGACCACCTTACAGTATTCCATAACTTTTAATGAATCCGCTAGGCCTTCCTTTCTGAACTTGCAGCTGTCTTTGGACTTTTAGCTTCCTTTGAAGTGGTTGAATCGGCTCAGTAGGCAGGCAGCTCAGACACAGGCGGGAGCTGCAGGGTTAAACAGTGAGGCCAAGCAGAGCCAGCACTGTGTTATGTCTGGGGAAAGTCCACTGAGGTAATTTTAAACTCCTGTGTTTTCCTCAGTTCCTTCCTCCTGGCTTATGTGTGAATTACACCTCACTCCCCAGGTCACGTTCTGCCATTTTCCTCAAACAGCTTCCTGGCGTGACGCTGCTTTCTCGCAAGGGCCAGGATGAAGTCCCCCAGCTCCCGCTCGCGGGGAGCTCGGCTCCTACCACACAACAATGTGTTATTTTGCTGGATTTTGGCAACCATCTAGCATGTTGGTCCGAAGCCAAAAAATCGGAGCGTGTCGCCCCAGCCTCTCCACAGCGTGCTCCTCAGCGCGCGGCGCTGGCCCGGGGCCAGGAGGGAAGCCCACTTAACACAGACACGCAGGAGCGCGGGTGCTCGCCGGCCAGCCACACCCGGGCCGCCCGCACGCGCACAGGCCGGCCGCCCGCCCCTCCGGCCCCGGGACGCGGCGCACGCGGTGTCACGTGGCCGGGCGCCGGCCTGCCATTGGCCGCCGCGCAGCCGCCATGTGGGGAGCGGAAGCCGCTTCGCCGGCGGCTGCTTAAGATGGCGGGAGGCCGCCCGCGCCCGGCCCGGGGCTTTCTGTTGTGGCTGTTCTCGTTTTGTTTTTTTGTTTTCCTGAACCTTCCGGATCTGAGTGGAAACAGATTTCTCACCACTCGCTTCTGCGGCTCAGTTTCACACAGCCTGCTCTGCGTTCGGCGCTGTCAGAAGCTTGACAAGGTTCCAGGGAAGTATTAACTGTACACTTTCCAAGAGGAATTGAGGTGCAGTCAGAAATGCCGCGAAGGAGGGCCACCTCCCCGGACGCGTGTCCGGGGCCTCCCGAGAGCGCGTGAGCCTCGCCCGCGGCCTGCTGCTCCCACTCCAGCCTCCGTGGGAAGGAAGGGCGAAGCCGACGCACCTCCTGGGCCGCAGCAGCCGGCCGCTCGCTTTCAGGCCTGACCAGTGGAACGCCGCACTCTGATGTATAAATATTTGCCTCTGGCTAAAGTTAAGGCCGCGCTGTGCGGCTGCCAGACACAACAGAAAACCAACATCCAAGGAAAGTGTTTACTGCAGTGGTGGCCAAAGCAGCGACTGCGAGCGGCCGCTCACAGCACACTGGCCTGCCTGTGGTGCCATCATCAGTCACCCGGCCACCAGCCAGGGGCCATGGGGTGTTCCCACCCTTTTTAGTAATGGCCATGTTCTTTAATGCACAACCTCACTACAGTTAGCACAAGCCCCAAAAACATACTGATGGTTTTACATGCATTCCTCCGGAGCAAGGAGCCGGAAGGGGCCCAAACCACACTGCACAACTCTCTCTACAACTGCAAAACAAGCACTTGCATCTTGAAACCACCTAAATAGGGACTGTGACCTTTACCCTATGGTCCTGTTTTCTTGGGCATAGGGCTTCCCCTCACACCTCCTAATTCTTACCCTCTGTAATCTGTAACTGAATTTTTTAAATCATCATTTGATGAATTTATGCACCTTTGAAATTCTTGGTAGGTGTGGGAAACCTAATAGATGGTTATAACAAAGTATTTTATATGAAGTCATGCCTCCCTCAACCTCTCTCTCTTCTGCCATTTTACCCCTGCTCAAAGTCTGAAACAGGTAGACACAGGAGAAGTTGGCAATCAAAAGGTTAAGATCTCTAACTGGGATAATGGAACTGAAAAGGCAAACAAAAAGGATCTTGAAGAAAATCTTTTCAAAAAAGTTATGAATTTACATTAAATGCTAAATCTTATGCTAAGAGCTTGACTACAATCAAGATAAGTCATAATATTTTCAATCATTGTGGTCAAAGAAACATTTTTATCTTTAGAAACAGCTGTACAAATCAAACTTTTCCTTAACATTGTACATGAAATATCTCTGGCAAAATAAAGAGAGTTGTATAGAAAATCAAGGAATCTGAAGATAAAAACTTATACAATTTTTCTGATATTATGGAAAAAATAATTTAGGTAATGCAGGCCAAGCTGTTACGTTTTCATCTGTTTCAAATAAAATACATATTTGCTTAATTGAAATATTTGCCCATGGTTGAAAATAACGATTTTATATCTGTACACAATTTAGAGTTCTAAATTTGAAAATTCCTCAAGATCCTGAATCTTGATTAATCTTATGCTAAAGGAAATTTCTAAATTAAATTTGTTGCAAAACTAAAATCATGTATCAAAAAATTCCACTTCCAATTGTTTGTGCAATTTTTTAACAAGCACATTCTTGTCCAAATCTTAACCAAATGCGCTGCCGAGTTTGATCTGTGTTCGACCTCAGAAGCCCAGGACTTAAAGAGTATCAAGTCCAACTTCCAGGGATCCCAGCCAATCCTGTGCAAGGGGGTCACAGAGGAATGTTCTGTTCCCAGCTGTGAACAAGACAGAATTAACTCTGTGGTGCTTCCTCCTGCTGCCCTGGTGGACAGCAGGGTCAACATGGTTAGCTCTAGCAGTCTCAGTGCGAAAGTCAAAACAACATGAGCGTTAAAAATAGACTGTCTGTAGGCAACCAAAACACAAGAAATAAATTCAAGGTAAAAATAGTTTTCATATATTTGAATTCTAGTTTCAAATACTTTGAAAGATTGTAACTTGAAACCAAGAAAGGACAGAACAATCATTTTACTCAGAGCATTCATTTTATAAACTCTGAATCTCAAAATTTAAAAAAACAGCCACTCTGACCCACAGATGACACTTTTCTTAGGAAATTCCTTGGATTCACAATTCATTGGGAATTAGCACACAAGAGGCAAATTTACCACTTTTATTTGTTTATATTTTGATAACTACGTTTTTCTTAGTCCAATTTCTATGGAAATAAAAATACTGTTTACTACCAGAGGAATTTCTTTATCAGTGGGGAATAGAGCTGAATTATTACAAGATGTCTTTTTTAATGCAATGAAACAAGGCATTCCAAGGTGCTATGATACATTAATTCTATCACAGCCACGTAGCAAAAGGGAGTGCCTGCTGGCTTATATGTAAGTAGATACTTAACACTTATCACTAAGCAGCACATTTAATAAAGTCTGTGGTATTTGTATGATAAAATGTTAAACAATAAGGAAGCCAAACTGGCAATGAAAGTAATTCCATCTTCCAGGCTGTCACGTGGAACAAAAATGTACTTTTTCAATCAAAATGATCATACACTCTTTGAGCTGCTGCGCACCCTTCAGAGAGGCTGGGCTGCAGCTGGCATTCCCCAGGCTGTACCTGCTGTCTGTAAGGCTCCTTTGGCTGGCACATCATTAATGACCTGAATGGTGGCTGTTTCACACATACATATTTAATTACAACAGCTGAACAAATTACATATTTATGCTTTATAAAGGGGATTGCCAGTCTAATTCATTTGCTATGCATGCAGGTACAGGGCTCCATCTGCACCAGCATCTGCACAACAAGGGCCAACAATTACCCATTGTAAGGCAGGAAGCTGATCTGAGGAACCTGGAAGCCAGGCAGGCACATTAACTATTTCACTGCCTCTGCCCCGCCCTCCAGGGGGGGCAAACCTTGGGTGACAGAAATCACCAGTGAGTCAAGGAAGCAAATCTGGCTGTCTGCTCTGGCCCAGACTTGAAGCAGAGGAGCAGTCTAACTTCTAGAGATCAGACGGTACTTCCCAGGCCTCTATGGGGAACGCCCATCTGCATGTAGAGGCAGGCAGATGTGAGCCCCTGAACTCAGCGACAGCCCCAGAAGGGCTGCTCTGGAAGGCAGAGGGGCCTGGGGCTAGGCATGATGGAAGGGGGGGCTCAGGCAGCATCCCTGCATCCCGGTCATGGTGGTGGGCATGGGCCGAGCAGCTCTTTTCTGAGGCAGCGCACACCCAGCCCTCCAGGGAGCCACCAGGCCTCTCTGCCCAGCCATTCTTACCACTTTCCAGAGAAGCCACAACTAAAAGCCACTGTTCTCCCCACTGGTAATAAAGTCCTCTTCACCACTACTACAGCCTCATCTTAAATGGCTGCAGGACTTGCATATGTTTAATTTAATGTATCCAATGAGTAATATAAATATTCTGGGCCATCGCCTCTACTTCAAAACCCAAAGAGGAAGAATTAAGAGTCGGCCAATCAATAGTGAGGTTTCCCAGCATCATTTAAGGCTTTTGCTGGCCATAAAGAGGCTCCACGGTGATGGCCCCTAAAAGCTCCTTATGGCATCTTTGCCTCTTCAGGCCGCAAAATCAAAGCATGAGTCAGAGGTCCGGGTTTCTAATGCTCTCTCTCCAGAGCTGGTGGTCAGACCAGAGGCTGCTGGGGTGGCAGGGCAAGGGACAAAGGCCTGGTCATGGCCCTGAGAGCAGAGGCATAGGCAAGTGTGGTACCTCGCCTGCTGTGGACTCCCACACACCCTCCATCATGCTGCCTTTCTGGCTGTGTGGGCCAGGTTCAGGGTGTGCATAGGGAACCCCAGTATACTTGCAATCCATATCCTTTATCTGAGCATTTGAGAGGAGACTGTACCTCACTGACCCCTGAGCTGCTAGTCCCAACTGTCTAAGAGCACTGCATGCACCAGGGTGGTGTGAGGAGGCACCCAGCCTCTGGGAGGAAGCAGCTTGGTGTGTTTCCGAGACTCCCACAGGGCAGGATGCACGCCCCCAACCCGAACCTTCAGGGCTTCTGGGGGCAGGGCTGCCCTGGACTTCCCCTTGCACCTGGCATACCCAGGGCGTGGGAAGCTTGTGCATGGTCCTACCTCACTGCAGCTCTGAAGCATCATGGATGCTGCACTGGAGCTGGAGACACAGTCGGGTCCCCAAGATGAGGAACAGAGACCTGGAGGCTGTGGCAGCCCTGGGGCCACAGCCCCAAGTGGACAGTGTCTCACCTCATTCTAAGTGGAGTCTGAGGCATGGCCCAGGTGCCATCTGCCCTGTCCTAGTGCCCACATGCTCAAATCTGTACTGCTCTGTGCAGGAGACCCCCATACCTGGCTCATGCTGTCACATCCTGCAAGTCCCCAGGAGCACAGACCTCAGGCTAAGTGCCCTGAGCCCCCTCTGGCTTCTCTGTGCTCAGGGCAGGAATTCAGGGGCATGGGCAGAGTCAGGAAGGAGCAGGGCCCACCATGCAGCAGCTGGGTGGCTTCCAGCGAACCCAGCACCAAGACCTCCATGCACCGAGGCTGTGCCCCAGGCCCACACACATCGTGCTCCCTAGGTCACCTAAGGAAAAAATTTCTGCTGTGAGAAGTCCAAACTGCAGGTGGGGGCTCACTGGGGCAACACATGCAGTGCTCTGGGCAGGAGCTTGCCTGTGTAAGGCAAGCGTGGCAGACACCAGTGAGACCCCCCTGGCTCTGCCCTCCCGGGGCAAGGGAGGCACCCAAAGAGCACCCAGCAGCTCTGAGACACAGTGCAAGGTCACCGTCATCAACACACTGAACTCTGGACCCACATGCTCCCAAGAGGGTGAGACAGGCACTGTGACCAACATTCCCAGGTGAGAGCTGTGTTGTGCTGTTTCACCTACCTTCTGGATACCTTTACTCAGCAAAACCTGACTCAGTGCCAGGCAGCCTTGCTCCTAGGGGAGAGGGTGACGTGGGTGATGCCACCCTGAGCGATGTGGGGCCCTCCGCTGCACCCAGCTGACCTTGGCACTTCCAAGCACACAGCCACCCTCCACATGCTTTGGCCGGCTCCCTAGAGGTGGGGAAGCAGGCAAAGGGATAACCATGGCCCACAAGAGATAAATGAGCCTTCCCGAGGTGCCACATACCTAGTCATGCGCTGGGAGGGAGAGATGGATGGTGCCTGAGAAGAGCTGATTTACTGTCTCTGGGCAAAGGCTCCTATAGATCTTCATTAAGAATGCTAACTTCCCAAGGTTGATTTGCGCAGGCGGCTACTGTGGGGGACACAAGTGAAAGAAAGTTTGCAAATGTCAAGGTGTTCCAGGTGGAGTGACAGAGACAGCCCACCGGAGCTCCTCTTCATTCAGGCTGGCCAGACGCAGAGGTGGACAGGCAGAGCCGGACTGCTGGACAACAGCAAGCACCTGCGCAGACGAGGCACCCAGGAGCCACTCACAGTGGCGTCCATGCTGTGGGCACTGGAGAGCCCACACCACCGGCTCAGGGACTCTGCTCGCCAGGGATACCGGAGCCACATTCACCAGGCTGTTTCTGCGCTGTGGGTGAGGGGACCCTGGGCGACCGCCCTCTCAGGACAGACCCAGGGTGCATACCAGAACCCAGGACCTGTGCCTGTGTCCCGGAACTGCCGCTCTCTGCTTTCGTGCATTTTATTAAGTGTACAGAAGTAAACGTGGGCCAGGAAGAACAGCTACTTCTACCTTGTGTTTTGGGGACTCAATGCCCTACAGAGGGCTTTAAGTTTGTTTTCTGCCAATCAAAAAATAAATAGAAATCACAACACAATACAACAAGTATCTCTTGGATTGATGGATTTTTAAAAATCATTTCATTGCAATATGACCCACATCTTAGAAAAATAGAAGTAAAATATGTAAAACAAAAAATATATACCCATAATTTTATAGTTCTTCAAGCAATAAGGTTAGGGCTAATTTTAATTGTAATTATTCATTTTCTTCTTTACCTGAATTTCACATGTGAATATTACCTATCTATAATAAGTACTTTTTAAAAATATCAACGCATTTTATATGCAAAAATCTCTAAATGGAAGAAAGCAATTAGAAGAGAAAATTCACTCCAAGGTTTATCATCTGGTGTGAAAATGAAAACAGACCTTACAGCTGTCCTAGGAGGCAGCGACCCCCACCACCGATTTGCACCCGACCCTCGTTATGGTTTATGGCCCAGCTTCAAATGGTAGCATCCACAAAACAAAAATAACAAATTTTAAAAGGAAGACAAACGCAGCCCCAGTCTGGAAAGTGCCCGCTCGGCAGTCTGGGCCTCCTGCGCCTCCAGGACTGCAGACACGCCACCCTGGGAGGGCTCCTCTTGATGCCCTGCGTTTCATAGCCCAGAGGGATGGAGAAGGAACTGATTCGGCACCACCCACCCTCTTTCCTAACAACTGGACCGGCCAAAAGGTGCCAGGTCCTTCTGCGAGACTTCTTCCCCCAACCTCAAAACCTTCCTACGCACTGACAAGAGAAAACGTAGCTTAAGAGTTGCCAAAGAAGACCAAGGGTGGCAGTGGCAGAGGAGAAGTCAAGGTCGAGTTTATTTTGGTGCCTGGCCTGCCTGACTTTCCTTTTTCTGCCTCCCTCCCTCCTTCCCTCCCAAGAATTGCACCCACACTGCTAAGTGAAATAAGTCCAACATGGGGGTCACGTATCACTCAATTTCTTTTATATGAGAAACTCAGAATACCAAGAATTTAAAGAGCAAAGTAAAGATATGGTAGGAGATGAGGGCAGACTTGCAGAGTCTGCGGGGAGCTGACAGCATAAAGCTGATGAAGAGGTGGTACGTGTATGGACCGACTGCACAAGATTAATGTAATTACTATGTTAGAAAGACACACGGATGATAAACTAAGTAAAATCAATGGAAATGCCAGCTGTGCTGCCCAAAGCAGCCTCCCGTGTGTGCTCTACCTGCCTCAGCCTCCCTGATGGTATGCTCCCTCATGGCAGCACACCTCAGCCTGCCCTGATGGCTCTGCTTGTGTGCTGAGCTTAAGATGCATCCTGTCTGCAAAATACTTGGCGCTAGCACGAAGGAGAAGGCAGCCTCCTAGGGACGCACGAGCCCATTGTGTCCCAGCTCTTGCTGGTTCCCACCAACAGTTCACAAAGAAGCCGTCTGCGGCCAGCACAGCTGACAGGCTTGTGGCACACGCCACCAGCCATGCCCAGACCTCGTCCCCTACACCCTGTCTCAGAGTTTTTATCTGAAGCACCTGGTCAGTAGTGAGGCTGAGGCAGGAAAGGGCTCCTGAGCTGATGGTGGGTCCTGGCCACCACCCCTGCCAGACCAGGATGGCAGCCATTGCTGTCTTTCTCCTCTTCCTCCTCCCCACCTGATTCCAGAGGCAGCCAGGAGGAAGGAGTTCTAAAAGCCTTACCACTCCCCATGCCTGGCCAGGCCCTGGGCCTCTGATTGAGCCTGGGGACTCCCTGCCCGCTGCTGTGTGAAGTCCCTGTCACTGTCCTACCTGCTTGACAGGGTCCTGGCTGTTGGCTCCTCTTCCCGATCAGGCAGGAGCAGCTCAGCACCAGGCTGGGTGGGCACAGACCAGGCGCATGATACCCCTGCCCCCCGGGTCAGGATCAGCAGAAGCACGAGACGCCCTGCTAAGCAGAGGTCTTGCGCTAAACAGAGCTTGAAGCTGAGAAAACACCAACCAGGACCGTTGGCTCCCCACAGGCGCGGCCATGCCCACGACTCTGACCCCTTTCCCTGCAGTGGAGCGATGCCATGGTGAGCAGTGTGTGCTGTCACCTCACTGAACCCTGAAGTTACTTCCCTCATCCCAAAAGGATGGAATAACTGAGACTGACATGGGTGCCACTGGCAAAGCCACATGTGGGTGGCAGGGCCTGTCACAACCCCAAAGTCCTCTCTGTGGTGGAGGCAACTCCTTGCCCTGCCCAGGAGGGCCAGGGGAGGGGCAGGCAGGATTGTCCATGGCCTCCGGGGATGGGCTCTGGGCCTTTGTCCTGTAGAATGACTGCCATCCATCCACTCACACACCAGCCCAGGAACACCGAGACTACGGTCACCTTCCTTCCTGCTATACAATGTGCTCTTCCAAGAACTCAGGACAGGACTGTGATCCTCGCCATGGCCCTCAACCTGTCTCTTTGATGAGCAAGTCCCATTTCATGGTATCAGGACAGCCCGGGGAAGCAGTGCCAGCTGGAGTCCCGCAGTGGGCTCAGGTCCTATCTGTGGCTGGAGGTGCAGTACCCACCCGTTTTCTCACAGGGAGTTATCAGAAAAATCGGAGAAACAAATGGGCATAGGGAGCCCCTTCCAGCACTGCACATGTTATGGAATACAGAGAAGTATTATTTCTGGGCTCAGTGGGCTTTCTCAAGTGAACTAGGCCACGGTGACACTTAGGGCCAGTGGCTATTTGTTATCTCTGAAAGCGCAAAGGCATTTGCCATCTCTGGATAGCCCTGTGCAGCCGGATGGTCAAGCTCTGTTATAAATAACCAAGAAAAACGTCTCAGTTCTTGCAACAATTTCACCCAGTTGCTCTCTCCCAGGGAGGACACTTGTGGTGAAATGAATTAAATCAGCACTCTATTCCATCTCCAAGACAAAAATTGCCCTCGCTGAGCACAGGTCTGGAATGGCTATTTTCAAAACCACACAGGCTGAGTCTATAAAACTGACCTTTCCTAGTTCAGAACATGGACACAGGGCCAAGTGGGGAACAAAGCGCTGGTCTGCAGGTGTGCCGACCACTGCTTCTTGAGGACTATCCCATCTCTGGGGCCAGGACAGGTCACTGACACATGCAGCCTCCTGTGAAGGATGTCAGAGACGCTGCTGGGACCAAAGGATGGATGTGGCTGTGTCCACAGACTGGTTCTCCCCTCACTGCAATGACCAGACAAACTCCAGAGTGCATCTTGCTTCTGAAATGCACTGAAAACCACAGTGCCCCTGGCCACCTGCCCCAGGTGAGACCAGAGCCCTCCAGCCCACTGCTCAGTGTGGCCGGGCCCTGCGGCTGTTGGCCGAGTGGGTCACAGCGGCTAGAACTTTGCTCCTACTGTGGCCTGAAGGCTCCTTTCTCTTTAGGAAGCAGAAACTCGCTGCCAAGCACACGGCTCCATTCACAGGTTATTTATGGCACTGATAATTGAATTCCGGTCACATGACAGAGGAAGACCGGGTTGAGAGGGAAAGAACCCAACCATAATTTCTAAAGCGATCCATAAATTCCTGTTTCTCTCCCCTGGAGGCTAAGGCCCCTGGCGTCTGTGGACCCTTCCTGGCATTTACTCTTAAGTTTCGAACTGTCATGGAAATTCCTTTCTGTGCTCAGTGACACAGCTCCTAGGATAAACCCTTGGCATCAGCCTCTGCATGTTTCCTGCTCTCCTCCGGATGGCAGGAGACCAGTCCTGTCTCCCACCGAGCAGGCACTGCCCTCTCTGTCCCTGCGCCAGCACACGCTCTGGAGGGGGCTGCAGGTAGGAACCCAGAGGGACGCCTGTGCCGGGCTCCTCCCCAGGGGCCACGCAGCACCCACCACACACGACGGGCAGCATCGTGGCCAGGGCTGCGGTTCCTGGGCTCCTGCTCACCCTGCCCTGGGCACTCTCTGCAGGCCTCAAGCAGGACCAATGAGAGCCTTTCCCCAGCAGGGAGGCCCCCTGCTCCCAGCCCTGCACACGCGGGCCAGGATGGGGCTCGTGGCCTGGCTCGGCGTGGCCGCACGCACCGCCTCTTAGCACACTGCTCTGCAGGAGGGAACACTGCTACGGTTACTTGGCTACTTCCAAAATATCTCCTATTATGCTTAAAACACGAATTCAAGGAGTGATGTCAGTCTGGAGGGAGTACTGGGCTTTTTTTTTTTTTTTCTTTAAGAAATGCCTTTTTAACTTGACCACATTTCCATTGCTCAGCTTCTTACTTGAAGAGGACGAGTTAAACAACATCATCCCATTGGAATACTTTCTGGCTTGGAATAATTTCAACACTTTGAAATTTCTCCACAGATCCTTTTATGTAACAGGTTCACAGGACATATAATAAACAGAACCTGATAAAAGAATAGGAATAAGAGAAACTGAGTGGGCAAATAAGTCTTCCATGGTTACACAAGGCAATGTGGCCTAATCCCTGCACAGATGACACGTGAACTTGTGTGCACACATCACACACACGAACACGCACGTACACCGGAGCGCACACACGCGTGCATGTGTACACAGTGCAGCAGAGGCCAGCAGAGCAGTAGCAGCACAAGCATTATTTTCTAAGACGTTTCTGTCCTCTTCTATTGAGAAAAGAATGTCTGTCTGCCTGTCTTTTCTAAAATGAAACTGAAACAGGGTCTCACAACTGTTTTCCAAATAACTCTGCCCACTTCTTCAGAAGCTTATCAAGAGCCAACACCTGCGTGTGCTCATCCGTGGTGCGGACCCTGCCCCTGATAAGTGTCCAGCCGTTACAAGGCAGTGACACGAATCTCTCCTCAACTCAGACCTGCTCTGGAGTGCCGCAGTGAAGACCCATTTCCTGCCACGCCCCACCAGGGACATGCTTTCACAGGATGGTGCTGTGCTCCGCCATGACCTCTGCCACGTCCGCAGGTGGCGAGGGTGGGGACAGCTTCTCCCCAGCACAGTACGCTCAGAAACCCCGCATCAGCCAGGCCCTGTACACCTGTAATCTGTGCGCCAAGCCCAGCAGGGTAAGAGTGGAGCCTCTTCTTGGGAGGCTCCAGCTCCCTGGCGCCATCATACCTGCGTCCCAGGCCCTGCTTGACCTTGGTCCAGGCAGGAAGGGCTGGGAACTTGTGAAGCACCAGAGCCCATGACTCTGTCCCAGTTTGCCCAACTCTTGGCATCTTTCACAGAGACGAGAGTGAAGCTGTGCTGAGTAACCTCCCTGGGCTGCAGTGCCTGTGTGCCCAACACGATGGCTAAACAGCTGGGTGTTGGGAGGTCACCCCCACTCCAGCGCCTGGGACTTGCACTCACTCTCCAGTGGCTCGAGGAAGGCCCTGGCCTGGCCTGTGCTGACTCCTCCCGCACCCCCAAGGCCAGCACTCACCCAAAGAACACTTAGTAGGAGAGCTAGGAAAATCTTCCTTTCCATACCACACAAAAAATCAGTGTCAGCATAGACAGTTGTATTTGAGCCTCTAGGGAAAACTGATCTCTGCTATTCAGTTAGTAGAAAACTGGTTTAGTAAACTAATTCAACTCAGAGGACAGTAACTGACCAGCTACTACATAGGAGAAGCCAAATTCAGAGAGGATACCAAAGGACCGAAAACCGTGAGAAGTTGAAATGAAATTGGGATGGAAAATAAAAACACAGCACTACCGACATCACAGGCCCCAAAGCACCCAAGAACCGAACACGGGGCCTGGCAAAAGTAACTGGGGAGTTGGCCGTGAAACTGCTGACTGCGGGATGGAAGACGGCGCGGGCCGAGGAGTGATATGGGCCTGCCCTGAGACACACCTGGGGACGAAGCAGGTGCCCAAGTCCGCTTGCAGTTCAGAGCAGCAGAGAGGGAAAAAAGCATTTGGAACCCTCTTTTCTGTGGTTGTCAGGCAGCTCGGAAAACCAGGTCCTAGGCCTTCCGGGTTGCCTTTCAAGCTTGCAGTAGCAGGAACAAGCCTAGAGACCCACTGAATTTTTTTTTCTTTCTTTCTTTCTTTCTTTTTCTTTTTCCTTCCTTCCTTCCTTCCTTCCTTCCTTCCTTCCTTCCTTCCTTCCTTCCTTCCTTCCTTCCTTCCTTCCTTTCCTTCCTTCCCTTTCCTTCCTTCCTTTCTTCTTTCTTTTGTTCTCTCTCTCTCTCTTATCCCTCTTTCTCTCCCTCCCTCTCTCTCCTATCCCTCCTTCCCTCCCTCCCTC
>PVKA01034765.1:0-23196 GCA_004027165.1 Ctenomys sociabilis | reverse complement strand
TCAGGGAATGGATGAGCCTGTGAGGTGGTTTGGTTCTTCCCTTTTTGGTTTCTTGAATCTTTCTTTGACTTGCTTGATGGAGTATCTTTAATGGAAACAGAGGAGAAAGCTTCTTGAAAACTCTGGGGAAGACTTGATGTTTTGGCAGTGGGTAGGTCACCCAGGGTGCCTGGCATCAGAGTAAGGGAGGAGGAAGCTGCGGTATCCAGCTCTGCAGTCGCTTTAACTTGTCCAGGCACCAGGTTCTGGGCCTTTCTTTCATCCTGCAACTTGTGGTGCTGATGCTTCTTGATGTGAGGCATTATAACTTGTGTTACGGACAGCTGGCAAGAGTGTAAGCAGGAGAAGGGCAATGGGTCAAATTTGCCTGAAATAGAGAGGAAAAACATGAGATACTTAACCCTGTCCACTGGAGGAGGATCAGAGAAAGTTCTCTGAGGCTTCAAGGGCTGACAGTGGGCAGTTGGCTGTAGTTAGGGGCTGTGGAGTCATTTCTGTTCTGGGGTGGTACAGCCTTCCATACACATGCAGGATATGAACTTCTCCATGGGCATGGCCTGAGGACATTTCAAGGGCTTCATCCCCAGTCCCTAGAAAAGAAGAACTGAGGTGGTCCCAGATTACAGATTGCAAGCACACTCCAGGGCTGACAGGTGGGTAGGAATGAACTCTGTGAGATCTCTACAGTTAGAAAGGGGAAGGGACCTCTGAGAAGCAGGAGCAATGAGGTGCTGAGCTGTATCTGTTCTTATGTAGATGCACCCTCCATTCTCAAAGTGACAGACCTGAGAGGCTAGTATCCTGAGACCACTGGATGGGAGCAAAGACACACTATGAAAAAAAAGACCCTGTCTCAAAAAGACAAAAAAAAAAAAAAAAAAAAAGACACACTATGTCTGACACCTGGCACCAAGGCTTCTGTGGTCAGAGGCCCTAGCTCTCCACGGGCATGGCAGCCTCCTCATTTCATATTCAGAGTCATTACCTTAACTTCTAACAGATCCTGACTCCCTTGCGTGGGATGACCAGATGTAGCTACATCCGCTGTTGTGAAGTCACCTGCTTTGGATAAGGCTGTCACCTCCCTGAGACCAATGTGAAAAAAGTGAGGAATACCACATGAATCTGACCTTGCCCACACTTTTCTATGGCTGACAGTAAGGGCTCAAGCCAGTATTCCTAAAGGGGTAACTATGCTAATCCATCCTCATGCCTTTTGCTTTTATGCCCTGCAGAGCCTGGGACTGTGCCTGGGAAACCAGACATGGTGGCTCACGCCTGTAATCCCAACACTTAGGAGTCTGAGGCAGGAGTGTTGCTGCAAGTTTGAGGCTAGCCCGGGTTACAAAGTGAGTTAAAGTCCAGCCTGAACCACACAGTGAAACCTTGTCTAAAAATAAAAAAAAGGAAAAAAACAAAAACAAAAACAAGTTCTTGGGACTTTCAATAAAAAGCACAGTTTTCAATGGTTCTCTATCTGAGCCCAACCTAAGAGTGTATATGCCTAGAAGTGCTTGGGACTCCTCTTTAATTGGCAAAGGTTTTCCCCTTTCGAATACAAGCAAGGGACGAGGAGGTTCAGGCTGGAAATATTTCTTAGTGTCCCCAGGGCCAAGAGCAGGGATAACAGTTAATTTTTATGGAGATTTCTTTGGTTCCAGGGTTGAGTACCCTCAGTCCTCCCCCAAATTTTATACACACACACACACGCACACACACACACACACACACACACACACACATATTTGGTACAGGGTCTCACTACGCAGTTGTGGTGATCCTCCTATTTTCAGCTTCTCCAGTTCCCCAGTGCCGGGATCACTATACCGGCCATGTAACGGTCAGTGTGCCTGGGGGAGGGGCCGGCGCAGCCTGTGGTTCCGGGAGACAACAGTCCCCGCGCTCGCCTAAGCAGTCGCTTTAGCCTACTGAGCTACCTCACAGGCCCATTCTTTATAGTTTTTTTGTGGACAGAGCTTGAACTGAATTGAGAATGCAGTTCTCAAGCCAGAATTCCCATCTTTCTAGACACCAACAAGGAAGTGTGGAGGTTTAAGGAAGGTGTTTGCTCGACTGTCCGAGGTAAAGCGTCCCTCAGCTGACAATAGGAATGGGTTTCTGTGAGTTACATTCTGTCTGGTAGAGAAACCCTTGAATCATTTTACCGCTGGAAACTTACACTTCTGTTAATCTCTGCGGAACCCCACCAGAAAAAGCCGCTTCTCCGATTCCAAGATGGGTGCCAAGGGCAACCCTGACAGGAAGTTCATCCGGGAACCTTAGTTCATCCGGCTAGGAATCTCTGGCTCCTCCCCTTCTTTGTAGCACTTCCTCTAGAGCCTCTGGCTCCTCCCTCACCCCGGCTCCCTCTCCCACCTCTGGCACTTCCCCGCTAGACACTCGGATAACTGCCTATAAAAATCTTCACCTCGGGGCTGGGGAGATGGCTCAGTGGAATAAGCACTTCCCTGGCAAGTGCAAGGGCCTGAGTTCAATCCCCAGTTCCGCCAAAAAAAAAAAAAAAATCTTCACCTTAATGCCTGATATTGCCTGGGACATTGTCTCTTACTGAATGGAGTCAAGCTGCCTGAGGAAAGTCCCTCTACCATCAGACTCCAAAAACAGATGTCAGGAAATATATCCCCTTACCCCTGATAGCATTTTAAAGTTGACAGCATGTGTAAGGTGGTATTTATTCACCTATCTCCAACACCACCATGATCTCATTACCCAAAAACCTCTCAACCTTCCCAAACCCCTGCTTACTTGATGTAGTGAAAATTACGTACACCCTCTCTTGAAAATTTAAAAAAGGCTGGCCAGGCATGGGATTACTTTCTTTGCTCATCACAGTCCACAGCCCTCATCTCTTTCAGACTTGAGGGATGTGAGTCAGGAAATCGCAAGTGCACTGTACAGAGCCTCCCCACTGCAACTGCCAAGGTGAGGTAGAATTACTGCCCCCTTAATTTTCATTTTAATGTTTGACACTGCCTGGGACACCTCTTCTGCGTACATGAGTGAAGCACCCTAAAAAAAAAAAAAGTCCAGGGATGGGAAGATATCTTGGCAATCTAAGTGCCTGCCTGGCAAATGCAGGGACCCGAGATCAAACCCAGGTACCGTATGCCGGCCATGCTGCCCTAGAATCCCAGTCATGCTGTGTTTGCCAGCGAAACAGGCATAGTTGTGCATGCCTATAATCTCGGTGCTAGGGAAGCTGAGACAGGAGTATCAGTCTGAGCTTCACAACAAGAACGTGTACCAAGCAAGCAAGCAAACAAACAAATAAATAAAAAATTTAAAAAAAGAAAAAGAAGTCCACTCTGACTGGAAAATGAATATTTTAGTACAACATTTCTTCTAGGAACCCTGCCTAGAGTCATGCAGGGATAAAAGGGGGTGGTGGGAAGAGATGAAGAGGTGGCTGTTATGCCTTTTTCTCCTCATCTTAAATCCTGACAGGGCTCAGAATTCTTCTGATTTGCTCACCCAAGTCCAATCTCTTCAGAGTAATTACCAATTTTTTTCCTGAGAAAGCATATACACCATAGCAGGGGATCTCTAGGGTTTCTCAGGGTTGCCAGCAGTGACAGAAAGTCATGGGTCCTATTCAACTAGAGGTAGGAAATTCACCTAGGGACAGGAAAATCCCTGAACAGTAGATCAGTGTCCTCACCCTGATTTCTGTCACCTTTTGTTCAATATGAGACCACACTGCTCATATCAATTCTCCCACTGTACTATTACAACCACCTCACTGTAGTAAGACCATCAGTAAGAGAGTGAGGTATGGCCTCAACCTGAGAGGCCTGTATGAATGCCTATGAGAGCTGACAGAAGCAGCTGGGAAGATTTCTGTGGAATTTCCTGTGTATTCTGTGTTCTCAAAATATTTGCATTATTTTTCCTAACTTGCCTTGCCATTCTGCCTTGAAAAGGACCCCCTGAGGGTGCTGTGATTTTACCCAGAATATATATATATTACATTTATGTTGAGGTTTCCCACTCAACATATAAAGATTTGTGCATCCCTTGGAGATATAACTGAGGAAATTGTTGCTCCAAACTTCACTGCTAATGGATTCAAGTTCCCAGTTTGTAATGAAATAGCCCAATGTCATTGTAAAAGGCTGCTGGATCTGGTTCCATTCAAGCAAAGCTTGTAGACTCTGTGGCAAAAAAAAGCTAAGAAGATGATTAAATAATCATATCTACCAGGGATTTTAGAACACAGTTACATGACTGTAAGCATTTGAAAGAAGCACAGATCCATCATTTTTCATTGCTGAAAAACGATAAGTTTGAATAATGGATTTTGTCTTCTAATCATATCATAGAATTTTAAAAAAATGAATATTTTCAAAATAACCAAAAGTCAAAGAAAAATAAAATTTGAACCAAGCAAGTAATAAGCCGTAAACGACATTAGCTTGAAGATTATGTACTTCATATCCCAAGTTTGATTGTGGTCTGAATCTGGCTACAGACATATATCTTACCTGGTATTTAGGCTGAAGTTAAAATAAATCCAATCTCATTGTATTAATGTTGGAATTTTTGGCTGCTGAGAGCAAAACGTGAATAAGACTTGTGTGTATACATTTTGAAAACAATATGAAGAAAATTTAAAGGAAACAAGAGGATATTAGAGATTTTGTTCATAGTTAAAAGGAAAGAAAGAAGGGGCCTAGGGACAGGACAAGGGCAACAACTTTCATAACCTGCTGTGGTTCACTGGAATTTGGCCCACACCTCCGAAAATGTCACTGCCAATTAACATCAATTTATGATTAAACACTGTGGGCAGCTATTGCAGTGCTATCACTTGACCTGAGCAGCAGATTGAGACCCTGCCTCATAATTACCCCATCTCTGCTCACACCTTTCAGAAACAGTATTTCACTTTCTTTTAACAGTAAAATGATTGATTGTATTCTTATTATAAATTAATTATTACAGAATGTGATGGTCAAATAAGCCAAACATTAATGTTATCACCTAAGAAAAGAACTAGGTTTTATAACACTATCGACTCATTATTTTCAGTGCAGACACATGCATATTAAAAATAATAATGTTTTTGATGTAATGAGTACACTTACATTGTATGGTGAAGATGCTTTTATCATTAAATACTCTTTGATAACTTTATTTCTTCTTTTTTATTTTTCTTCACATTCTACATGGATTTAAACTTTAGCAATCAATCATTGATGGAAAATACCTGTTCCATGTTATGTCTAAGGCGTTTGATATTCAGACAGACAGTGATGTCAAGCTCAACTACTGATGATATATGGTAATAATATCATTAATTTTCCCTTCTGAAGGGTTAAATACTTAAGTTTGCAAATAAAATTAGAGAAAAAGAAGAGCTAGAAAGATAGCCAACATTTTGGTTCTAGCCCTTCAAGGTTAGTGAGGACTCAGGATATAAGAGAACCTGTACTATACCATCCTGTAATTTAGTGGTGTCCCAAGTTTTTTGATCAAGGAGATTATGGGGCTACAGAGGAAAGTGACTGACGATGTAGAGTGTGCCTAAGGAGAGAAAACGTTGGTTCAGGCTTTCACAGAGAGCAAATTCGTCAAGGAATGGTCATGACACATCCACGTGGCTGACACTGACAAAAGATCTACAAACTGCTGTACAGCATTTCAGGGTAAATCCTGAGTGGATTTGACTGATGCTGTCAGATACAAATGTTACATTTTTTATTATGTAGGTCTTATCTTATTGTGGTCTTAACCATCCATCAGAAAAGTATAAAAATGAGGTCTAAAAAGTAAAGCCATATTAATAGGCTGAGCCATAAAAGGCTTAAGTCAAAAACTTCTGACATTGCCAGTTCGGCAGATAACCCACTACTACTGGACTATATTGGATTATTTTGCTGAATTCATGCACCTACAATATTTAAATGTCAATGGAATACCCACCTCTGATAAAGGTAAACAAAACAGGGAGATATGAATACAGGACATTTTAATAGTGAAAAAAATATATAATAGTTTTTTATTAATTTTAATTAAAAAATTTGAGAAACAAATAACAGTGAGAGTTTCAAAACCAATTGGGACAGTTTCAGTAATTAATACATTGCATATGTAAAATAGAATAAATATATAGCTACTTTCTCTTAGTTCAATGAGAAGAAAGATTCGTACTAGTAGTGTTTGGACAGGATATCATGTCTACATCTTATGAATAACTACTACAAAGACCACAATATGAAGTGTATTAATTATTGTACTGTCCTACTACCCTGTTTTGAAACTGTCTTATTGCTAATTCTTTCTGAATAAAATTAATTTAAAAAATAACTTTATTTCTTAATTGAACATTATTCCATTTATGGGGCTGTAATATTATAATTTACTCCCTTTGAAAATATTTATGATTTTTAATTTTTTATTAGAAACAATGATAAAATTCACCTTAGTATAGTTTAGTGATGCTTAGGCAAAGTGATTTTGGACCCAAAGGGACACCGGACAATATCTGATGACATTTTCATTGTCATAATATGTGAGAGAAGAGACATGTCACTATCATCTGTTGAGTAGTATTTTGTATCTTATGAAATTAAGGAAATGCAAGTGAGGTCACTGATCATACTAAAACCAAGATACTGATTTTACTTGTAAATCATCATGTTGTTTTTAATATTATTATTCATGTTTGGGTGAATACATTTTAAGTTCTTATAGTGATGTAATTGTATAATTTTAAGGAAAAATAGGAAACTTCTAGCAAAGCAGAATTTTTCAAATATTTGTTAGAAAAATAATCTCTCCAGGGATATGGAGATAATTCGGCCATCTAAGCATCTACCTGGCAGTTGCAAAAACCTGATTTGTTCACTTATGCTGGCCTCAAAAACGGGCTTGGTAGCACCTGCTAGTAATCCCAGTGCTCAGGAGGCTGAGAGAGCAGGATCACTATGAGTACCAAACACATAAATAAGTAAGTAAATAAATAAGAGATTTAAAAAAGGACCCCCTTTCTTCTGATACACCCTCCATAGGACAGTGGACGATGATAGTGATATACCAGTTCCTTACAACATCTCTCCAGATTCCTAAGTTTAACAATAAAATTGACTTTCCTTCATTTTCTTCTTTCCTTCCTTCTTTTGTTTCTTTCATTCCTTTGTACATACCGGAGATTTATCCAGGGCTTTCCACTGTGCTATGTTCCCAGCGCTGTTTATTTTTTACTTTGAAGCAGCATCTTTGTAATTCGCTAAATTGCCCACTCTGGTGTCAGTCCTATGATCCTACTGCCTCAGGCTCCGAATTGCTGGGAATACGACACAATAGAACTGTGTTTCTATGGCGGCCTCTGATAAAATGCTCCCTTTGGTGATGCAGGTCCTATGTCCTCAGGCAGAAACCTTTACTTTCTTGTGAACCTACCCCTATTTTGGGTGGAAGCCAGTGTATGTGATCTCTGATTTATTTCTTAGGAATCTAGTATTTTTGTTGTAAATAATGTTACTTTTATTGAAATTTATAGTGTGTAGAAATTTAATTGATTCTGGTATATTAATATTAGTTGCAGTAATATGACTGAACTCTCATGAAATTGCATGTTCTCTAAGTTTTATATGTGAATAAACTTTTCTGTGATTAATATCAGTCATGGTAGTTATTTTTGAAATCTAACACAATAGAATTTTTTCTTGTCTTACAGGGCTAATTATCCATAAATTCTAGCACATTATGGAATAGATATGATGTGGTTCCATTTGTTTTTGTTTTTATTTGTTTGCTTTTGAGGAAGGTCTCATTCTATATTTCAAGCTGGTCTTCCACTCACTATGTAACATAGGCTAGCCTCAAACTTACAATGATTCTTCTGCCTCTGTCTCTCCAATACAAGTACTGAGATTAGAGGTATGCCCCACCACACCCAGTTGCTCATATATTTCTTAACAGCTGTTTTCTTATACACTTAAAACATAAATATATTAAAGGTGTTGAGTAGACCTGAAGGTAACAAATCTGCTACCAATTAAATAGCATTCCTATGTTTCAAGTACTAGTGTAAGAGCTTTGTGTGAGTTAGCTCATTAAATTCACCTAAAATTTTGTAAGGTGGAGATTAGTAGGGGAAACTAAGGCACAGAAGACTACACGTTGCTTGTTCAATGTCATTTGGCTAGTAAGGGCTAGAATCCATATACTGTCTTTTTAAAATCTCTACTTGTAACCCTTGTGGCGAATTCAATTAAAATTTTATTTTAATGTATTTCATTTGCAGACTGATCTATAATGTCATTTGTAATAAAATAGCAGGATTAATTATATTTTGAGCTTACTTGGGAGATGCATTCCATTTGAAATACGACTTGTAAAAATAAAAAAAAAAATATACCTCCACTTGTGAGTTAGTGTTTCTGTGTTCATTTGCCTAAACAAGCACATGTAGATGGTGTGGGCTAGTCTCCCCAGTAAGGTAAATAACTAAGAAAGAATGGCCACCTAAAAGAAGAACGATAATTAAAGAAGAGCAGTAAACTGTCCTTCCTGTATGCAGCAGTGAATATTTTTCCATAAAGAGTCCATAATCAGCATATTTACATACACATTCTTTTTAGTTTAAGAAGACCTGCACTGATATTTCCTAAAATGGCATAAAGTCAATAGTAAGCAATGTTGTTCATCCATAATTGTACTTGCAATGAGAGGGGAGTACTTCCTATCACAGCCAGTCAAAAGCAAGATGTCCATGTCTTTACTATGGAGTAAGTCTACTTTGATTTGTACTTCTTAATGTAGAGACAAGTTGGAAACTAACAATGTGAACTGGCTCATAGGATCACTGAGCCATATGATCTATATATTTATGACTTTAGAGTGAATGAGTTGGTGAAATTTATGCAAATTTTAATTTGGTCACACTTACCTTGTAAAAAAAAGATTTTTTGCACATGACATTTGCTGTTATTGTGGACTGCAGCATTTCATAGATTTCTGTCTGAGGCTAGTGTGAGAAATCATATGGGTGGCATATGAACAAAGTGATATTATAATCAAGCTAACTTTTGGAATTTTCTTCCTCTTATTGATTCATTATAAACATGAGCATAGCAAGACTGTGGAAGAATTATATAGTTAATTGACCTAATAATTCTGTCCCTATCTATCTTCTGAGAACCCTGTGTTGTGGCACACTAGTGTAACATCCTCAGGCCAGTTAAACATATATCATTGTTATATTAAACAGTCTGGGAAAAATTGATGTACTGGAAAAAGCATTTAAAGCTAGAAAGTTCTTAGTGAGTATTCCATATTTTCCTTTTCATCAGTTTTGCAATTTTGAGTCCATTATCTAATATCCGTATGCCTCATGATGAAGTGCAATGATGTTTTGAACATTAAAGAAAATAATATATACAAAATGCCTACAATAGATGCTGAATGTAGCCATTACTTGTCATTATCTTTCTCTTAATCATGTGTCCTGTTCTTCACTGTGATCTGTGCATCACCTTCACAAACCCATATTTTGCTTGCTGATGATTTTCATGGATCATTTACCATGAAACAGCCTTCCTTCGCATCTTGACCCTAACCCCAAGCTCCATCATTCTTCTTCCCTGGGAAAAATTGCTCTATGATATAGCTACTTACAGTTGTCCCATTCTCAGCCTGTTCAGATAATCCTTTCTCCTTTTCAATCAAGCATGATCATCTTGGTATATTATGTGATAATTGATTTTCTTATCTTTTAGTGTTCATGTTGGTGGAAAAAAATCACTTTATGATCTTTTATCTTTTATTTCTTATGTTGTCACATATAACAAATTATATTCTTTGCTATTTCATATACAAGATTTCAATGTATAAGTATTGAAAATAGCTCGAGTTGGAGTTATTTTCGGTAGGTCTTTTGAGTATATTTGTGTTTATTCTCATTGCATGGACTGATGGAATAGTTCTGTTTTGTCAAATTTTTATCTCTAAAATTTTTTGCAATGTGTTAATACATAGTCATTAAACAAATGTAGGGTTTCATTATAAAGGCTATGTCATCTCACCTTCTAGCACTAGGAGTTAAAATCATGGCTCTTAAGCACTCAGATTTATTTTGTGTTCATCACGTTTTATGGTGCATGTAATTATCAAAAGTAGATAAGTCATATAAAATTACAGATTCAATGATGAAAAGACTATTCTACAATCAAAATGCTCTACCACTGGGCTAAACCTCTACCACTAAAAGACTATTTTTTAACTCTCAGATCTCAGTTATTCTAATATGGAGCAGTTAGTAGAATACTGCTACTTAGTATAAATTGGGGTATAAAAATAGCTGAAGGCAAGAAATGGGGATATTGAGATGGCTACAAAATGTGTATATAATTATCAGTGAGGAAACATTCTTAGATAGATTACTTGGAGAAAAATGTGATGCCCATGTTTTTTACGACCATTAAAAGTTAATCAAGCAAAAAGAAAAGAGAATATTGCAGATAGGATGATCCCTAGCTGTAAAGAGATTGGAATGAGACTGAGAGAATCATAATAAGAATTCTAGGAGCAATGAAACAGACAAGAACTTCAATAGGATAGAAAAATTCATCTTCAGTTCTTACCTTAATCCTTTTCACTTCATTAAACAATTCATTTCAGAAGTCACCTTAACATAGGTGACATTTTTCTTTAAATTGAGGACTTATACATTTCTCCAAGGAATCTCGAGTTGCCTGAATATGTACTATCAATTTTATTCATTGAAGAAATAATTTTAAAGTAGCCCAGATCTTAACAAATATCTTCATATACAAATTATGTAATATAGCATTAATTTAATTGAGTCACTGTATGTTTAGTACTTGAAGGTTTTAAAAATTTTTTTAAAGAATACAAAATATCAGTAGAAAAGTACAGCACTAGAAACAATACAAAATTTTACTCAGTGAAGTAATAGGAATTCCACAGCATTTGCTGTGCTGCATGATATTATCTTCAAATTAATTGTTTTATTACCAGATGTAAATGTGCAAGATTGAGTTAATGATAAAACCAAAGGAAGTACTCAGTGTTTTAATCTCACTGCCATATCCATAAAACTAGTTCCTTTTTATTGGTAAAGATTTTTAAAAGCTGTGAATGAGTGTTAAATTTTGACAAAAACTCCTGCATGTACAGAGATGATCATACGGTTTTCTTCTTTTGTTTGTTGATAGGTGGAGTTATTCTGATTGGTATTTACATTTTGCACTGTCCTTGTCCTTCTAAAATGAACATTAGCATGTCAAAATTATGAAGACTTTAAGCTTTCTTCAATATAACTTTTTTCAATATAACTACATGTTAGTAACTTTTGATAACTACGGAGATGTTATAATTTAAAGGTCACTGTTCTCTATTCTAACCTATCTTCTAAGACACTTTCAAGACACTGCCTTGAAAACAAATGCATAGTGTTGGGGCTTGAATCTAGATATCCTCCCAAACACTCAAGCACACATAGATAGACAGTTTCAAATGTGGCTGGATTATTCAAATTAGTTATTTTGATTACCAGATGTAAATGTGCAAGATTGAGTTAATGATAAAACAAAACAAAGCAAGCACTCAGTGTATTAATCTGACTGCTGTATCCATAAAACTAGTGTGAATGTGGATTAAGGACGAAATATGGGGATTAAGCCCGGATGGGACATAAAAAGATGGAAAGAAGGCAGACTTACTGTTTCTGCTTCTGCTTATGCTGTTGTGTCTGACTTCTGACTGCCATGACATAAACTGCTTTTCCTCTGTGATGCATTTCTGTCATGCCACCTTGCTCTGAAGCGAGCCAACTAGGAACTGAAACCTCTACAAAAGGGGAGCCAAAACAAATCTTTCCTCACTTAACTTGTGGGTATTGGTAATTATTTTCCAGCAGTAGGGAGAATACCTCAGAAACCCAATTTTCTATTCTAATAGTGGCCCAAGCTCATTTTAAGTTATGGTTCTGGTCTCACTTCCTTGCCTTTCATAGAGCAGGTACATCAGCCATTCCAGAGCTACTTGCCATTGCTTGAAGATACTTTGTAGGTTTTAGCTTTACTCGTGTATCTGAAATACCCTTCTCCTCTGAATCCTACCAATTATCGTTCTCATCTTCAATACATTCCTTCTCTTTGAATATAATGCAACATTTCTCCAATAGGAAAATCACCACCTATTGAAGTTTGATTAATCCTGAGGTCAGGAAAACTTTATTCAAGTTCAAGCCATGCTCTTTTTACCAGCTGTGATGCACCAGTTGCTTACCAATTTCTAGCGTGTCTTCTTTCATTTTTAAATTGGGAATGATACTAACACCTCTGTCTGAAAGTTGTCATAAGGAATAAATGGCATAGTATCTTTAACACACTAAGCATGGCACCTGCTGTATAGTGAGCACGCCCCCAAATGGTCCAGTTTCATCACAAATGCTTCTCTAAGGAGTTCTCTCCTTTTTAGAAGACTCAATGTCTTCTGGAAACATGTTGGGGGAATACAGACCTTGCCTTGTACCTGGTAAATAATGAGGACTCAGTAAAAAAGTTGTTAAAATAAGTTAATTCTAAAGGAAATATGGCCTAGTAGATCAGCATATTTGTGAGTATATGAAGACATGGACAGAACTGATGACTGGCTCTAAACACATATCTATTAAGAAACTTATGATTTATAGTATTTCATTTTCATATCATTATGCAGGTATAGTATTACCTAGTTGCCATACAACTATTATGGCGCCTATACTACAATCTGTTAACATTTTTATGTTTATTTTTTATATTTAGTGAGGGGTCTACAGGGTCTCACTGCACAGATTGAACTCATAGTGACCCTTCTGTTACCAGCCTCATAAGCACTGGGATTACAGGAGCACACTACCATGCTCAGTCTCAACATTTTTATTAATGAAAGAATAGTCATTGAAAATTTAGATTTTATTTAGAATTCAATAAGTGAAATGATTCCCTACTTGGAGTTGAAAGAAAGCCCCTCCCCAAACTATAAATAAAATGAAATATTAACTTCATGTTTTTGTTCAAAATGTAATTGCTCTCTACTAGCAACATAATTTAATAAATAAGTAAAGTCTAATTACATGGCAAGTATCTCTTTTTGTAAATCACTAATGTATTTCTACCTTTTAGTGATTATGTGGAACTTGGCCAACAAGGAATCATACATCAACTGCTGAACATCCTACTCAAAGTCTCCTCACCACAAGAGCCTGAGGGAATATTGAAACATACAATTATGAGAACAACATAATAATCAGAGGGAGGAATGCACAAATAGCTGGCAAGTGCTTAGTGTACAGTTTGAATAGCACAAAACCATTTGTTGTTCCTCTCAAATGAAATGTATTAGTGGTAATATTTCAAACCTTTATTTACAGAAATATGTGCAGGTCACAGAGTACTCTGTATGTCAACACACAATTATAACTTTATAATATAAATGCATTTATTTACTTAGAGCACACAAAAGCTGAAAGAGGACGTTTTGGTAGTCCTTGAATTGGCATTTCTTTTTTGTTTTATTATTTGGTCTGTTTCTCTTCAACCTATTTTTCCCTATTTATTTACTCTTTCATTGTATCCAGATTGATATCTTGACTCTAAATCAAATTTCAGCATTTTTGTGTAGTACTGGGGATTGAACACAGAGTCTTTGTGATAAACTATATCTCCCCTTTGAGGTAGAGTCTTGCCAAGATGGGCTCAAACATATGATCCTTCCCTACAGCTACACAGAGTAGCAGGATTAAAGGCATGAGCCACCATGTACAGTCAAAGTCCCTCTTTTAAAAAAAATATTAGCATATATAAATATATAGAATTATGTGTTCCACTGTGACATTTTGCTTCTGAATATAAAATACTGTGATCATAATATCCTTTTTGAAAGAGTATGAGGATGAGACTCTCAAATGTAGGTTTGAGTAATGATAACTAAACTCACTTTAATTTAAAAATTTTAATAACCAATTACTTTTAACATTTTGTTGTAGATTGTGCTGCTTCAAACCCATCCCTCTCCAAGGTCATGTTGCAGCAAATTTTGTCAAGACTGTGTGATTTGCCTTGGGAGCAGAGTAAGTGATTTGCCTTGGGGAAGTTAACAGTGAACGAGTTTCAAGTTTAGGCCCTAAGAGCCTTGCATATTTCCACTTGCTGTTGGACCTTTGCTATTGCCAGAAAAAGAATATGACTCACGCTAGCATGCTGAAAATCCAAAGATGAAGGAAAGAAAAATGGGAGTACATTTGATATTACAGGCCACACAGATAGCTCAGCAGATTAAAGTGCCTGTGTAGGCAGACAGAGGGGCCAGGGATTTGGTCCCTGGTCTGCAGTGCCAGCCCTGATCCTGGGGCGTGCTGAGATGGTAATTGAGCTTGGGCGTTGTGGCACACACCAGTAATTCCAGTGCTTGGAAAGCTAAAAACAGGAGCATCACTACAAGTCTGAGCTGTGTAATGAGACACTACAGACCCTATACTAAACACATAAAAAAAGATATTACAGAAGACACCACCCTATGTCATCAATTCCCAGATATGTAAGCAAGTCAATTTGAGATAAGTAGGTATATGTTGTAGAGTCTGTCCTAGATTTGTTCATCCATACATTAGTGAACTGAAATACATTTGCCACTGAAATTTTGTTTCCCTGACTTATGAATATTTGAGTTGCAAAGTTTCACAGATAAGAACAGACCTTTAATTATGAATATTTGTAAATGGAAACAAGTTACAGAAATAGCTCACATGTCTGCCCAACATTATCACAATTGTGCTTCTGGGTGTACAGTGCAATAGTGTACATGAGTACATTGCTTCGTTAGAACTGAAGATGTCCGGAAGCAAAAGGAAAGGCTGTGGTGATGTACAGGACACTTCCAGGAATCTCAAAGAAATATGTATTGCACATTTGTGTCAAAGGTGTGTACCACTTTTTTGGACTTTGGAACAAATCTAACTTACTTTCTCCCAGAATAGAACTTGTTGTTTTAAGTTGTGGACTTACTGTAGTGTTATTTTCAATGTAGTTAATGGATAAATTGTGATTGTAAAGCAGACATGGTGGCACGCACCTGTAATCCCAGCACTCAGGAGGCTGAGGCAGGAGTTATTATTTAATTATTGTGAGTTAAAGTCAAGCCTGGGCTATAAAGTGAGCTCAAGCCAAGCCTGAATTGCATAGCAAGACCCTGACTCAAAAAAGACAAAAATAATATGTGTACATGAAATGAGAAAAACTTTGTAATATTATGGCATAACAGGAACTGTATTTTTATGTATGAAGATCCAGTAGACTCACAGAACACTAAAATCATCCTTTTAGGGTGATATTTTTTCTGTCACTCTGCCTAACTGTTTAGCATAACCCTAAAACCTTAGCACATTAGTCTTTCCAGTACTATGAAAAAAAATGCCTGAAAGCCATGATTTAAAGGAGAGGTTTAAGTTGGCTGACAGTTTCAGCAAATTTAATCAATGATTGGCTGACTGTAAAAGACAAGATGCTTAGTCCACAGCAGTCACGAAGCAGAATAGGAGAACAGTGCTAGAGTGGAAGGGACTGTGGACCATACACCACACCTATGATCACACCTATGCAACCCACCCAGAAACACCCACACACATGCGTTACTAATCTGTAAAGTGGATCACAAGTAAAGCAAGTCTGCACAATCAAGGTTAACGATAACATTAACCATAGTCTAATAAAGTCTAAATGTGTTGTAACAACAACACATGCAGTAAAACACAAATCACAGTGCTGATTGTCAGGAATCGAACTAATGAGAAAAACCATTGAGTTAGTGTGAACTATCTATTTGAAAAAGTAAAAATAGAAGATGACATTTGGATGAATTAGGCCTCTTCTGGATATCTTCCTGATAGAGATAACTTCATGATATCACAGTGATACATAAATACCAGTGTTTATGAAAACTAAGTCATAACAGCTATAATATGAAAACTGCCTGCATACCCATTACCAAATGAATGAATATAGAAACTGTGTTATGTATATAGACTGAATTACTACTCAGCCATAAAGAAGGATACGTTTGTAGTAAATCATTAATAGTAAAATAGATTTCTGAGATTATAATGTTAAGTGAAATGAATGGGGTTCATGTTAATTATCATGTCATTTCTCTTCCATGAGGGACCTAAAATATAAATAATTAAAGAGCAAAATAAAGGAGCAGTGATAGGAAACAGGTAAAGTTTTAGGAAATGGAAAGATTATCTGGAAAAATGCAAAAGACAGAAAAGTAATCAATAATTGTCATGACATGCTAGATATTATACCCATGAAATTCAGAGGTTACATTCCTAGAGCATCCAAGAATTGTGAAAAACCAAAAATTTCAGATGTAGTCAGAAAAATTTACATAAAAATATTTATGTTTATAGCTTAAACCCTAAATATACTATTTCTCCTTCAGTTATGAGTTTAATTTATAGATTTTTTTTTGCGGTACCAGGGATTGAACTCAGGACCTTGCACTTGCCAAGCAAGTGTTTATTCTACTGAGCAATCCTCCCAGCCCTATGAATTTAATTTAATAGAATAAAGTATTAAAAAGCTTTAGCAGGTCAGTGCATTTTGACAGCATCTGAGGTATCCTAAGGTTTGAGTAAAAATGAAACAGAACACTAAAGATAGTGAGGTACCTGTGGTACAGCAATCTGTTATGAAGGGAGAATGCTGGTGCTTTGTGGTTACAGATCTATAGCCAATCAGCAGCAAGGAGATCTGAATAGTGCTCTGGGATTTACAAACCTCTCACCAAAATATTTAATGTAGAAGATGCTTCCAGTTTCTGAGAAACTGTGAGGGTCTCTGCCAACAAATAGTAGTTACACTTTAAGGAAAAATCCATCAAGGGCTGATGCCATGAACTCTGAACCATGACTTTGAGGGGACGCAAAATAAATGTAATTGCTGTGTGTTTCTAGCACATAGCAATAACAAGAAAATTTCTATTAAACAATTCTCTCTAAAGTCACATGAAAATTTAGGTTTTAAAATTCCTTTAGTTCCAACCCCTGCCCTGGTGTGCAGGCCCTGCCCCTGGGGCACACTGAGACAGCAACTGAGACTGGGTGTGTTGGTGCACACCTGTAATCCCAGCACTTGGGAGGCTGGAAACAGGAGGATCACTGTGGGTCCAATCTATATAGTGAGGCCCTATAGACCCTGTAATTCTGTACTAAATACAAAAAATAAAAATAAAAATAAAATTCTTTTTTAGATAGTTTCTATTTATATGAAAGTAATACTTAACCATTGTATCTTGTGTTTCAGAGGTGTGTGAACTTATTGTACATTATACCGGGAAACATTTTTTTTTTGTGCTACCAGGAATTAAACTCAGGATCCTGTGCTTGCCAGGTAAGTACTTGTTCTACTGAGCTATCTCTCTGGCCCTGGAAAACATAATTAAATGCGCTTTAAAATATTGCCATGCTTAATTCTATGAGAAGCAAGATTTGCAGGAATAGTGGTTGGACAAGATATTATGTTGGCTTCTAGTATTATGGACAGACACTGGGGAGATAACAAGGTAGAGGATGTTAATTGTC
The DNA here is from genome assembly GCA_004027165.1 of Ctenomys sociabilis. Taxonomy (NCBI): domain Eukaryota; kingdom Metazoa; phylum Chordata; class Mammalia; order Rodentia; family Ctenomyidae; genus Ctenomys; species Ctenomys sociabilis. The sequence continues at coordinate 5,585 of PVKA01034765.1, read as the reverse complement.
TAATCTGTGATACAAATCAGCTGTAGAGAAATAAGATAGGTGTTTAGCAGCACTCTCCTCATTCACTGATTAGAGACATCTGCTATAATAATGCCTGTATGTATAATACCATGTATGTACCTTATATGACACCGAAACATTACGAAAACATTTTGCAGTGTATTGATTTGTCAAATCTGTCCTGTTAATTTGTCTTGAAACTGTCTCATTGGTATTTGTTCTTCAATAAAACAATGAGCAATTGTCCAAGGGAAAAATCTGACAAAAAAAGGGCAAAAGTAATACACTGAAAACTACAAAACATGGCTAAGAGAACTTTTAAACATTTAAATAAATGGAAAGACAATTCATGCTCATGGATTATAAGTGTGAAGATAATAAATTCATCTACAGATTCATTACAAAGTTGGGGGTAGCAATTTGTAGAAACTGATGATCTCATCCTAAAAACCACATGGTAATACAATGGGTCTACAATAGTCACAAATTTTTGAAAAAGAATAAAGTTGCACAATTCACAATTCCTAATTCCAAACTGCTGACGTATAAATTGACACTTCCATTGGTATAACTGAACTGAAGCACTAAAAGATATGCCCTTGCATTTATGGGTCAACCTATCAGTAAAGTTGCCAAGTCAGCTTGACAGATAAAGAATAATCTTCAATGAAAGGAACTAGAGGGGTAGGGGAGACAGCTTGGTAGAATAAGCGCTTGCCTGGCAAGAGCAAGGGCCTGAGTTCAATCCCCAGTTCTGCCAAAAAATATATATAATAATAATAATAATTACAATAAAATAAAAATAAATAAAAGGGACCAGAACATTTTGATAGTGTGTATTCACATGCAAAAATGAATTTACAGTATTTCCTCACACAATAACAAAATTATTTCAAATTTTATCATACCAAGATTTAAGAGCTAAAACTATGAAAAAAATTTAGAGAAAAATCTTTGTGACCTTCATTAAGCAAGGTCTTAAATTATGATACTATAGCATTTAGGGCAGAGGTCAAACTTGATGGCCTTTGGGATTTGTCCTCTGCATTGGTGGAGCACACTTCAGGTACATCTGGATGGTTCATAGAAGCACATCCTTGGGTTTTATGAAGTAAGCAGCTTTGCTCTGCAATGCGTTTTTGCCATAATTTCTCTTAGACTAATACAATCACAGAGGGAAATGGAGAAAATTATGCCTCTCATTCTTTAAATTGTGGGTAATGAGTAATGTGTCTCAGAAAGCTGACTAATATAGCACCTAGTGTATGATCTATGCAAGAAAATGTTAAAAAATTTGCCAGGGATATATCTCAGTGGCATCAGTGCCTTTCTGGCAAAGTCAAGTCCCTGAGTTTGATTCCCAATGTGAAAATAAATAAACAAACAAAATAAAATATTCACAAATAACTTTGATAAGTAAAAGGATTGTGTGCTTTGAAACACATTAAGAAAATGAAAACATATGACAAAGAAAAAAGGCAAACTTCTTGAATGGGGGAAGGGAAAAATGAAAGGTAAAGAAGGGATTGTGTGGGGAAGGGGATCAAAAATGAGCAAGATATGAGATACACATACCATTCCACAAACAAATATAATTATGCATTTCAAGCATACACCAGTAACATTTTAAAAACAAAAAAGAAAATTCATAAACTGAGTGAAAAATTCTTAGAGATCATATATCTTACGAGGGGCTAGAGGAATAAATAATGAAAGACCTCTTACAACCAACAATAAAATAAGCAATCTAATTAAGAAATACAAGAGGCAAATAAATATCTGAAAAAAATGTTCCCCAAAACTGGCCATTCAAGAAATGCAAATTTAAACAACACTGAGATACCATCTCACCCTAGAAAGAATGACTGTCAGAAATAAATCAACTGATAACAAATGCTGGAGAAGCTGCAGGGAAAAAGGAACGCTTCTCCATTGGTGGTGGGAAGGTAGACTGGTAAAACCACTATGGAATTCAGTGTGGAGACTCCTCAAAAAACTAGGACTGGAAATCCGATCCATTTGAGCCATTTCCCTTCTTGGTACTTTCCCAAAAGAACTGAAATCATCATACCATAGAGATAAATGTGCACCCATGCTTATAGCAGCACAATTTGTCATAGCTAAATCTTGGAAGCAACCAAAATACCCATCACTTGAGGAATGTATGAAAAAGATGTGGTATTTTTATACAATGGAGTACTACCCAGCTATAAGAAGGACAAACCATAAGCATTCATAGGGAAGTTGATGCAACTAGAGGCTATACTCCTAGGTGAATAAAATCAAACTCACATGTATAAGTATCATATCGTCTCCCTAGCTTAAAAACTAGAAAGAAGAAGTAAAACCTGAAAGGTATAATAGATATAGTACAACAAAAAGAAATAGAACTTAAGAATTAAACAATGAAGATGAGAGAAAGGAGAAAATATAACAGAAAAAAAGGCAGGAGAAAAAAACAGCTAAGGTGATTGTACTAAAAATTTACATCAGTTTTTTGAAAATAGAATATAATGTGCAGAATTTTCTTTTTGACTAACTGTATGCCAATATGTGTGATCTGAGCAACTACATTGATGACAGAATGTATAATACAAAAACCATGCATGATTACCTGTCGCCTTGGTTTTCTAAATGTGTACCATTTCTAATGTCATAACAATTGTTAAAAAGGTCAAAAATAGCGACTACAACAAAAACTTAAGGCTTCTTCAAAGTAAGTGGTAATATACAATCATCTGCCCAATCTTCCATAACTATATCTATTAATCTGAGCAAAACATATAATGATAAAAGTAGATAATATATAAACCACTGTTAATCAGCTACTCTTGTTTTGAAAATCTGCAACATATGTATTATTGCATGTCACGCTGTTTCTGTCTTTGTTGCTGATTTTTTGTCCTTGCTTCTGTTTTTACTTTTGAAAATATTTTAAAATTTTAAAAAATGGTTATATGGTTTGAAAAGGCATTTCAGCAAAAACGGTGAGGATAATAATAGGCACATGAAAAACATTCAACATCATTAGTTATTATGAAATGCAAATTAAAATTACAACATCAGTATATTGTCACTACAGTACTGTACAATATGGACAATTTAGCACCGTTATTTATACATTGTCAATAGCAATACAAACGATTATAGATATTTCTTTTTAATGTTTAATCATTTTTTAAATAGTTAAAAATCATTTTAGATATCTATCGAAGGGTGATAATACAAACATGGTCCTATGAAGACTCACAATGGAAGGTTATGTAAAGGTTTTCAATAATAGCTAGAAGGTGGGAATAATCATAGTGTCTACTAGCTGATGAAAAGATGAATAAAATGTTCTTCATTCATTCTACAATGAAATACTATCTGTTATTAAAAAGATATAGGCTATGAGCTAGGGAGATAAATCAGTACTCTAAACATTTGATTGGCAAGAGCAAGGAGCCAGGTTCGATCCTCGGGCCTGCCACACCAGGCAACAAAGACAGGCATGGTGGCACACACCTGCAATCCCAGTACTGGGAGGCTGATAAAGGAGAATCACTACAGTCTGAGCTGCTTAGCAACACCCTTTACCAAGTAAAAACCTTAAATAAATAAATCGATAAATAAAGTTAAAAATAGAAAAGGATCGGGATTCATTCTTGCTGCTTTTAATGTCTTCTCTCAAGCAACTTGCCATGAATGATTACCCCTCTACCATCTCACCCTAGTTTGGAAGCAGCTGATAAATAAATAAATAAATAAATAAATAAATAAATAAATAAATAAATATTAAAAGAAACAGTCTCCTGATATGGTCTACCATGAGAATGAACTTTAAAACATAGTGGTAAGTGAAGTAATCCAAAAGCAAAAGAGTGTGTTTTACTTAATTTTATTTATATGCATAGCCAGAAAAGAGAATTCCACAGACAGAAAGAAATTACTGCTTTTGGGTCTGGGTCTAGACATGGATGTTGTTATCCCATGAATGTGAGGGAACTTTTTAGGGTGATATATGTTCTAAAACTGGTCTATGGATGTAGTTGAACAAGTATAAACAGTCATTAAAATTTTCAAAATATATAGAGTGGTTAAATTATATATCACGTAAATTATGGAACAAGAAAGCTATAAAAAGACAAAATTTGTGCTCATTTGTTACCACTTTAAATTGCATTAATATAAACCCATCACTGCAAAGAAGTGGAAACTGTAGAACAAAATTTAAAAGATAAAGGGTAGAGAAAAGAATGATAAATTACTTTTCAAAAGAGAGAGCCTTAGCTATGAAAGAAATATTTTTTTATGTGTACTATTTCTTTTTTATTTATTTTATTGAACAAATAGCAATGAGACAGTTTCAAATCAAATTAGTAGAACAGATTTAATAATTAATACATTGATAGTTTTTGTAGTGGTTTTTTTTTATTTTACAAGGTGATATTCTCTTTACAAACACTATTAGAGCAGATGCCTCTATTCAATGAATTAAGAGAATGTAGCTGTATACCTGTCTTTTTCTTAAAAGATGATTTATAGCAGTTTCAATAATTAATACTTTTTACGTTATCTTCCTAATGGTTATCCATAGTACAAGAAGCAGACAGGATATCCTGTCCAAACATTATTGGTGCAAATCTTTCTTCTCATAGAATTATGAAAAAGAAGCTGCATAATTATCCTGTTATGCATATATAAACACAGACTTGTCCTTCCTTTGTATCCCTTTTTTTTTGTTTAGTCCTGTCAGAGATGGTCTTTGTCATTCAGTTATTATAGGTGCTTGAATTCAGTGAAACATTCCAACACAGTCCATCAGTCCATAAGAGTAGTGGGTTATCTGAAGAAGTTGTTGACTAGAGCCATTTACAGCTCAGCTTATTATTATGGCCTTATTTTATATACCTTGTTTTTGTACTTTTCTGCTGGATGGTTAAGACCAAGATAAAGCAAGACCTATATAACAAAAAATGTAACTTTTGTATCAGATAAGGTCAGTCAGGTACCCTCAGGGTTTATCCTGTAATCTTGTACCTCATTCTGTAGATCCTTGTCAGTGTCAGCCATGTAGATGAGTCATGGCTGTTGCTTGACCAGTTTGCTCTCTGAGAGCCGGAAAGAAAGTTTTCTCTCCATGTGACTCTCCTCAGGCGTACTATACATCATCGATCACATTCCTCTGTGGCTCCACAATCTCCTTAATCAGAAAATATGAGGCACAACTGAGCTCCATGATGTTACAGTGCAGGTTCTCCTATGTCCTGCCACTTCTTGATGTGGCACAGTGCAGCTCTGCACTGTTGGGGTCTTCCCAGCACTGCCCCTGGCAGAATCAGGGAAGTGGGAGTTTTCGTGGATAGTGCAACAGCCTATCCGAGCCTACCCAGGGAGATGCCTTCCTGCATCCCAGGTGGCCGAGGTGGTGGAGCAGTAGGAGACTGGCCATGGTTCATGGTGCAAGGTGAAATGCTGGAAAGGGTTGCAACAGGTCCCTGAAGCAGTAGGTGGAGAATGGACTACAGGAAATGGACAGGAGCAGAGGCAGGAAAACAGCACAAACTATCTTCCCTGTTGTGTGTGTGTGGGTGCAGGCAGTT
>PVKA01034764.1:10645-23266 GCA_004027165.1 Ctenomys sociabilis | reverse complement strand
TCTAGCCTTGCCCACTCAATGCCCAACTCCATTCTCCCAGTCCACTGGGGACCTTCCAGACATCCAGTTTCAATATTCAAATCAAAATCTCACTCCCCAATAGCCCACCCAACTTTCTCTCCCAGCCATTTCATCACACCTTCATAGGTTCAGTTGGCCTCCAAGTGGCCCTTTGATCAGCCCAAATTGTTATGCCAAAATCTTCTCCACATCTCATGAATTCCCAAGTCCTATTAATTATGCTTTTATATACTTCTCAGACTCCCCTTTGGTTCTAAATACTTCCCAAATCCCTCTTTTCATCTCCTTACCTGCCACCACAATGGGTCAAACCATCTCCATCTCTTCGCTAAACAACTACAGTGGCTTCCACAGGGGCTTTTCTACTCTTATCTTGTTCCTAAGACATCTACTCCCTATCAGTGAATGTCAACAGTCATAATAATTGCTGTGATACAATTACTTTACAACCATGTAATCTAGTTCAATATCTTTTCCGCTGACCTTAACATGAAGTCCCAAAGTGTAGCCTTTCTTCACACCACTTTCCGTACTCTTCACTTAGGTCCCAGCATTACTAGCCTTCATTGAATACATCATGACTTATCTTTCCTTCTTCATGGCCTTACAGCCTGCCAGATAGCTCAGCAGATTAAAGCACCTGCTTAGGCAGACACAGGGGACTGAGGTTTGATTCCCAGCCTGCCGTGCCAGCCCCGCCCCTGGGGCACACTGAGTCTGGGTGTGGGGGCACACACCGGTAATCCCAGCACTTGGGAGGCTGAAAAACAGGAGCATCACTACAGATCCAATCTGTATAGTGAGACTCTGTAGACCCCATACTAAATACACTTTTTAACAAGACAGATTCAGGGTCTTTATGCAAGCTGCTTCCTCTAATTGATGTGTCCCCTCCACCCTCACCACCCTCTTCTTATTAATTCTTCTAGCTACACTCCCATTTGTTTATACAAGAATAAAACAGTCAAGAAACACTGGACAGGAAGAAATTTTCCCCTGTCTTTCTTTCAGTAGTGCATGTTTGCCATACACAATGCTAACCTCCCTTGTGTGGAGCTGGCACTTGTACAGAAGACATGTGAACGCTTGTTATCAGCTTTTCCTCCCCATTTCTTCCCCATCCTATCTCTTGATCCCCTTCCCATCGGAGAAGGATCTCCCTGCATCTTACCATGTTTTATTTTGCTACTCGTTTGTAATTTGGGTTTCTAATATAAAAGGAACCATTCAGCCTTTAAGTTCATGTCTGATGCACTGCATTGAACGCTGTGGTCACGAGGTGCATCCAGTTTCCTACAAGTGACTCACGTTCACCCTTCTTTGTGGCGGAGTAGCAGTCCATTGTGTGTAACTACCATATTTTCTTTATCCATTCATCTGTTGATGGACACATAGGCTGCGCCCAAAATTTACCTATTGTACATGTTGCTTCTATAAACCTGGCATGCAGGTATCGCTGTAGTATGACGTCTTTAACTCTTTTGGGAAAATATCTAGAAGGGGAAAAGCTGGGTCAAATGGGATTTGTACTTTTAATTTGGTTTTTGTTTTTTAAGGAATCTATACTTATTTCCATAGGTTTTGCACCAGTTTACACTTCCACCAACTATATAGAAGTTTTTCTTGTTCTCCACAGCCTTGCCAGCATTTGTTATTTGATTTCTTGGTGGCCATTCTTTCTGGAGTAAGATGGAACCTCAATATGTCATTATTGCCTTCCTCTTCCTCCTCTCCTCCTCTGTAGAGAGCTGCGTGCAACCGCGCCTTAAAGATGGCACCAGTTTCCGCCTTCCACCCCCTCGGGGGTGAGAGCTCTCTGTGGATAACAACTCCATATTAGGCAACGAGACAGGACAGTGGCTTGCTTCCGCGTACCTGGACCTACAGACAATGCTCACGTGGCGCTTCGGGATTGGATGCCCAAAGGTATTTAGCTATGAGCGGGCTTCCCTTCTGGGCCACTACCTAAGGAAGAACATTGTTAAAGGCTGAATAAACTGCAGAGAGAACAACCACTGGTCGCGTCTTCCTTGCTGGCGAGGGTGCACGTGACACTCCTCCTGCTCCTGCTCCTCCTCCTCCTCCTCCTCCTCGTCTTCTTCTTCTTCTTCTTCAATATAGGGTTTTGCTATATAGTTAAGACTAGTCTTAAACTCACCGCATACCCCAGGCTCACCTCAAATTCACAGCGATCCTCCAGAATCCTGGGATTATAGGTGCGTGTCACCATGCTCAGCTACTGGATGTTGTTCTAATTTGCATTTCTCTAATAGCCAGTGACCTTGAACATTTCTTCATGTATTTATTCCCTTTCTATCTTACTTGATTGCCTTTGAGACTGTATTTCTCTTACTCTCCTCTGAGGTGGCCAGACACCCTCTTTTGCCCACAACTGAGGGATTTCCTGGAACACAGAACATGTGCAGCCTGGGACAAACTAGCTGTCCTAGCTGAAATGCCATATTTTTCATTAGGAGCTGCTTGGAAACCAAAGACAGCAGCCCAAATATATAACACAGGAAGGCTCTCGCCTGTGCCATCCCTTCAGGTTCTTCTTTACTTCCCACCTCAATCAGCTGCTGTTAATTAACAACATGTGGTTAATTATTATCCAGAACAAACTGTAATACATGTTTTATTAATTCTCAAACAAAAGGTTGGCTTCAATTAACAAAGTGTGAAAAATTTGATTATGGCAGTTTGCACACAGGCCCGTGGTTACCACTGCCAATTAGCGAGCTCATGCCCCAAAAGCCCTCATTAGTGCACACATTTGTGACATACAAACAAAACTAAAAAGCTACAGTGCCAAGGCATCATTTTCCTAAATTTCATCAGAGACAAAGAAAGAACCATAGTGTAATTTATACAGCATTGCAAAGGCAATCATTACACATTACGATATAAAAACAAAACCACACTTTCAAAGTGATTGCCGAGAAACACTTCATATGGAGAGGTCACTACATCATGCATACATGTTACTTAATGTTTTTTAATCAGTTTTTTTTTTTCTAATGTCAGGAATGAAAAATTTCTTAGAACTAATTCTGTCCAATGATGAGACTCAAAAAAGTGGAATGACATGGTGGAGGTGTCCCACAAAATATATCCAGGACCACAGCCTTCTTATAAATCAGCTTCTCAATTTTAGAACTGCTGACATCTTGGATTGGTAGCATTTGGGGATGGCGAGCTTTCCTGCCCATTCTAAGATGTTTCACAGCCCTGTCCTCTATCAGACAGCAGTAGTATCAGCCCCAGTCTCAGTTATGATGACCAAAAATATCTCCAGACATTTGCAGATGTCTCTCCTACAGGAAGAGGGAGATACTTATGAGGTGTCACAGAATCTGACTCTGTTGTGAACCACTGTAAATGTGGACCAGTGCTTGTCAAAGTGCTGTCCCTGGACCACCAGTACTAGGATCACCAGACACTTGTTAGAAATGCAGATTTCAGCACTCGGGAGGCTGAGGCAGGAGGATTGTTGTGAGTTTGAGACCAGCCTGAGCTACAAAGTGAGCTCGAGACCAGCCTGAACTTCATAGTGAGATCCTGTCTCAAAAAGACAAAAAGAAAAAAAAAAAAAAAGAAAAAGAAAGAAATGCAGATTTTCAGGCCACACCCAGGCCCATTAAATCAGAAGCTCTGGGATTGAGTACTGGTAATGTCTCTGGGAGGTTCTGGCACATTCCAATTGGAAAGCCAGTGGTGTAAATTGTCTCTCACCCTCGTAAGGTGAGTGCTATTATCCCCACTTCATAACTAAGAACTCAGGCTCACATAGGTTACTTTGATTGTCCAGAGTCTGAGTTAGCAACAGAAGAACTAGAGCTGAACAGGGTTTGGAGTAACACCAGAAATCAGTTCTTTCTGCTCTACTCTGTCTCCTTGAACATAAGGCAGCAGGGAAAAGCTTAAATCACTCTACAGCCTTTCACTCCCAAACTATGAGCAAGGCCAACGGCAGCACAATTCCTTTCAGAGCTGTCATAGTCCTGTGGGTCTGAGTAATGAAAAGTTAGAGTCCAGATAAGCTCCTCAAAGTTGACGAGATGTCAAGCGAGAACAACCTGATGACCTTGGAAGTCAAGGCACTGGTACCACCATCATTCTGGATACTTGTGACCCCACTGTGCTGGCCACAGCTGGTTGGCTTAGAGGTGTACTTGACCTTAACTGAATTAATTACTTCCTCCTCTGGGTATGTGAATGAACTTGGTACAAACTGAGAACTGAATCCATCCTTCCCTACAAGAGTTGAAACTCTGAGGTAGCAAATTCTAAAGCTACTGACTCCCTGAAAGTTTCTCATACAAGAGACTTGAATAATAAAAAGTCCTTTGTGCCCCCCTAGCTACCCAAGGATATGTGCAGGAGCATGTCCCACAACATTCAAGGTTCAAAGGGGAAATCCATCTTCCCAGAGGATCTACTCTGAGCAAGTCCTCCCATGTCTTCTCCAGAGCCCATGGTTTCTGAAGATGTTCTAATCTGCCCCGAGAAATGAGAGCCACACTGGGCCCTATGGGCCCACAGTTGTTCGTGGATCTCTTTATTATGCCTAGCATTGCCACCTCACAGTGATCCCAAGTTCTCACATGAGAAAGAGGAAAGAAAAATATTATATCAAAAGGGTTGTAAGTTATACCTTTGGACAGGATGCAAATTAATTTATTTTTTTACATTTATTTTATTTTATTGAAGAACAAATAGCAATGAGACAGTTTCAAATCAAATTAGTAGGACAGATTCAACAATTAATGCATTGCACATTGTTTTCATAGTGGTTTTTTATTGTACAAAGTGTATACATGATACTCTATCTACAAACACTATTAGAACAGATGCCTCTATTCAATGGATTAAGAGAATGTAGCTGTATACTTTTTTTCAAAGCTGTATTATAGTATACTTTCAATAATTAAACTTTTTACATTGTTATCTTCCTAGTGGTTATCCATAGTACAAGGAGCAGACAGGATATCCTGTCCAAACACTATTAGTGCAAATCTTTCTTCTCATAGAATTATGCCAAAGTACTGTGTATTTATCCTAACTGTACTGTTTATACAAACACAGAATGGTTCTTCCTTTGTATCCCACTTTTTTGTTGTTGTTTAGTCCTGTCAAGGATGGGTATTCTATTGTCATTCAATTATTATAGGTGCTTGAATTCAGCAAAACAATCCAACACAGTCCAGCAATCCACAATAATAGTGGGTTATCCGAAGAAGTTGTTGACTAGAGCCATTTATAGCTCAGCTTATTATTATGGCCTTATTTTACATACCTCATTTTTATACTTTTCTGCTGGATGGTTAAGACCAAGATAAAGCAAGACCTATATAACCAAAAATGTAATTTTTGTATCTGATGAGGTCAGTCAAGTCCCCTCAGGGTTTATCCTGTAACCCTGTACCTCACGGTGTAGATCCTTGTTACAAATTAATTTAATGGAGAAAGAAATGCAGGCATATTGGAGAGAATAGACGTATGTGTTAAAACACCTGTGACTCCAACCACATTGTCACCTGGCAGGGAGTCTAAACACAGACACACTCTCAGTATTCACCTCTGTATCTGCAAAATCAAAAAAGTATGTCTGGGATAGACAGTGTTATGGTCTGTGTCCAGTTGTCCCCCCAAATCCTCATGCAGTCACTGGGGCAGGCTTCTAGAGTTTATGATTAATTCATGATCCAATGCTGGGAATATGGGTGTAAGACTATCTACCCTGGGGTGGATAGCCTGAATACAATATAAGGAGGGGAGAGAGGCTTGCAAGCTGCTACAGCTGCTTCTCCCTTTATGCTTGGGGCAGTTCTGCCCAACCTGGGGTGCAATTGGTTCTACCCTGAGGGCATGAGCCACCCCAGAGTGACTCAGCGTGAAAAGTGTATATAAAGGAGTTAAGGAAGGCTTCCTGGCTGCCCTGCCCCGCTTCCTTGAAGAAGCCCCAGTCTTCGGAGGAGCTCTGATCTTCGTGGTGGAGTGCAGTCTTCACAGTCAGCATAGGAGGAAGAGAGAGGCTTGATGGATGCTGCAGCTTCTGCTCCTCTTCTGCTCTTCATTGTTTTCTGCTTCCATCAACCACTGTTGTTTGCCTTGGAACCAGCAGAGTATGAACTGAAACATCCACAAACTATGAGCTAAATAAACCTTTCCTTCCTTCATTTTAAATGTCGGGTATTTGTCCCAGCAACGAGTAAACAGTAACTAAGACAACGCTCTTTGCTGTTTTCCTCTGCCATGAGCTGCTGTCCTCTGCCATGGAGCCAGCCAAGCATGGACTGAAACCTCCCACGGGGACACACAGGGCCACCTTTAGGATCAGACCTTTGCTTGTGAGCTAAATAAACCTCTCCTTCCTTAATTTTGGGTGTTGGGTATTTTGTCCCAGCAATGAGAGAAAAATAATCAAGACAGACAGAATCAGTGTTTGTGGCTAGATGAAAGGATGGATGGATGGATGGATGGATGGATGGATGGATGTTCACTAAGAACATTATAGCTCCCTAAAAACAGAGTGAGGAATAATACCTGGATAAGGAGAAAAGTGAAGGCTTATAATGACTAAAGAAATGAAAGCCTGCCTGGAAACTGACCTGTAGTGTGACTATGAGCCCCTCCCTCTGACTCTCTAAGCCTCAGTCTGCCCATTACAAAAATACAGGGTTGTCCTAGCTCCTCATCTCTCTGGTTCCCTCCATCTCTCAAGTATGAGGAAGTTTCATGAGGTTAGTGTGTCCCCAAACTGTTAAAGCAGAGTCATGTTCAGGCCCTCTGCAGACTGAGGCTCATTGCCCATCTGCTGGTCCTGCTTGCACAGCGACACCAGGGTGGGTGGGCAGTTGGGAGGTCTCCAACTTCTCTGAGAACATCACTACAGATGCTTCTGAAAAGGGTGTGATGTGGGCCTGGAGGAGAGTGAGAAGTTTGGAGCGCTGCCACTCAGTCCTGTCCCCACGCTCACCAGACAGGCACTGTCCCCAACACTGAGAATGCCCCACAGGATGTGGAGGCAGGGGCACCATCAGAGAAAGTGCCCTCCTCTCCCATGCCCTAGTGTCAAAGGATGAATTCCAAGAAGCACTGAGCTAATGGTAGTAGTGAAAATGATGTCACTCTCTACCCCACGGGGACACACAGGGCCACCTTTATGATCAGACCTTTGCCTGATTTAGTTTCTTATCCTCAAGGCTTAGGGATGTTCTGTCAAGTTTTCTTACAAAAATGTTCCTCAGCCTCAAGTGATCAGAAGACACCAATGTATACCAGTGACCAGACGTCAACTCTACAGACTCAAACTCTCTTTAACCAGCCAGAACACGTTGGTGCAAACTGCTAATAAATCTTCATCTTTGGCTGAGCACTCACTAAGTGTTAGGGGCTGCAGCAGGCTTCTTTCACTGAGCCTTCTCAACAACCCCATGCGGCAGGCACCCTATTCCACTGCAACACTGAGGAACAGACCAAGCGTAGATAGCCTATTAACTCACCAAAGGCAAAGTGAGCAGGTAGCAGGACGGAGATGGGAATTCTGCTTTGTCCACTGCTGGAGCTTGTGCCTTTAACTATGGCGCCACCCTGCTTCCCAGCACAGCCCAAATCCTAAGGCCAAAGCCTCTTCCCCACTGCACACACCAGCCCGCCGCCTGCCTATACTCTGGCTGCAGGCCTAGTCCTAGGAGTCCTGCCACACCTGTGCTCACATCTGTCTCCCGGAGTGCTCTGCCCATGGACACCTCCTCTTTAAAGACCTCTTGACTCTCCCAGCTCCAATGAAAAGAATCAGCTCCTCTCTCCCTTGTGCCTCATTGATTCTGGAGGTCAATCTACCTCAGGAAATCTTCCTGCCATTGTTTATATGTCCATCTCAGTCTTCTGGAAAATAAAATCCATGCCTTATCCATATCCATGTGCCCAGGACCCGGCCCAATGCCAGGAACACATTCAGGAAACAGTGACTGAATATCAAAGTGAACTGAAACCTCAAGAAATCCAGTTTTAAGTGACCCAACACAGCCACTGTGTGAGCAAGGGGCCTGGCACCCACTGCACACTCACACAATAAAAACATCTCACAAAGGAAAGAATGGGGGAGCGATAAGATCCCTGGCCACATCCTGATTGCTGTGTGTTCTCTTTCCAGGTGGTCTAGAGAGTTAGCCAAGTCCAGAATTTAATTTTAAAATTTGGAAAAGGAAACATCATATGCTTTCTAGTAAGCTGACTGTTAGCTCTTAAATCCCAAAGAAACCTCTTTTTTTCTTTTTTTTGAGATGGGAACTCATTATGTTGGCCAGGTTGGCCTCTGACTCCTAGGCTCAAGCCATCCTCCTGCCTCAGCCTCCTGGGACTACAGATGTATACCGCCTGACCTCAGCTTCCAAGTCCATCTTTAAAGCAATTTTTCAGAGACAACATGCCTGCCAAATGAAATTTTTTAGAAAGCTCCCAATACAAATACTTGCCAGCAAAACCATATTAGTCTGTATTATAAACAGGCTTGGCCTAATTCTCGGTAGAGCGTGGATAAGACGCTCAAAATAAATTTTAATTTATAGAGCCTTTCCTATATTTTGCCTCCTCCAGAAGCAGATACTGAGACAAGGATTTGAGTGCTAGTTTGGGAGGACATGAGCCCAGAAAGCAGCGGCAGGGAAGAAGGGAAGAAAGATTCCAACAAGATGGGGCTAATGAATAGCGTGTCGTCGGTCCAGCTGCCACTATGCTCAAAAACAGCTCAAACTTCCGAATCAACCAAGAAATTTAAAGGGAAAGTAAGGCAGGGAACATAGTCTCCACCTCCTGTCAGCTGCCGCCTGCTCCCAGGGCAATTTGCTCCCCAGTGCACCAAGCCTCATGAGCATCCAGGGCCACTTAAGTGAAAAGGACAGGAGCTGCACATTAGGGCCCCTCAGCAAGCCCAGATCGGGAGCATGGGGCAAAGCTGGGACTCTTCCCTTCTAATGTGCACTTCACCCCACTACACAACCCCCGTGACCTGGAACCTATTTTCTTCTCAGTCTGCTTCCTCCCCTTCTCCCACCCCTCCTTTCCCTACTTCTCCCCTCTCAGCAAAGCCCATGCCATGAAATCAGAGCATCTTGCTTAGTATTTGTTTACTTAGGAACACTGAGTTTTATGTACACTGTTCTTAATTAGATTCTCAGTGAGTTTCTATTTGAGGAGGGAAAGGCATTCTGCCCAAGAAGGGGGGATTTAAAATCTTGGCACTTTACTACTGGTGCACCTCCAGGACTTGGAACAAACACTTGGGATTCAAGCTTTTATGAGGGGTCTACGAAGCTGCTCACATTCTCAGCAACACCAGTTATTGGCAATTTCACTCTGGGAGGGAATGGTTTTCTCTCCAGACATCCCACAGTGGCACTCCAGAAGTGGCAGTGACTCACTGCTGTCTCTGTGGGCATAAATGCTCCTGCAACATGCCGGGCAGGTATCTCCAGGAAAGCACTTGGTCTCCACCTAAACCGCAATCTGGAGTTTTTGTCCCTCCTGTGATTTTTGGGAGTCCCCTCTAAATAACTGAATCAAAACAGCAAGATTTGGTTTGAAGATGGTGCAGTGGTGAATGGCACAGAAGAAATCTCTCTGAGATTTGGGGTCCAGATGCTGAAATCTAGTGACAGGAAGAAGGCAAGGAGGGAAGTGGATCCCCCAGGCCCAGAAAGGTTCTGGAATGAAAATTAAAGTCCACAGAAAGAAATAAGAGATAGACATCCCTGAAGAAGAAGGGGGTGGCAAGTGGCGCTCTCTCCCTGCGCTCTGACTCCTGACTCGCTTGTGTGGGTGGTGCATGGTGACTTCTTTTGACCTCAGAGACCTCCATGGAGAAGCCCAGCAGTGAAAGGGAGCACAGGAGGCAGCAGGGCACAGCAGCTGGTGAGTTATTCCGGTTCAGATGTCCCACAAAGAGGAAGCAGCTGGCTGGTAGTCCGTCCAGGAGAGGGGAACTGAGCTCAGAGCTCACCAAGTGCAGGATGGCTCCTCCAGTGGCTCGCAGTGTCAAGGCGAGGCTGTTGGCCTCAAGTCAGCAGGACGTCCAGGAGCCAAATCCAAGCGAGCAGGGAGCAGAATTCAGGCTGGCAGAAGACACAAGAGTGTTGTGCAGTGAACAATGCAATTCCAGTCTCATAGCCAGAAATCAGTCTGAACTTCATTGTAAAGACAGATCCAGCCTTGCTGGGATTATCCACTTCCTTACCATAACACTTCAGCTGGCTTGTTGGGATTAATCAACAGAAATGTGGGCTCTGCATAACCATGGTGTCTACCAGTGAGACAATCTTTGAAGTGAACATTATTTTTTTTTTATTTTCATTTTCTTCTCTTTGTTTTTGTTTTTTTTTTCTTGATTATTCTTATTTTTATATAAGTGTAAACATGGTTTCTAATTCAGTTACTATTGCTGCTGCTGTTGTTCTGTTCACATTTTTATTTCTTCTTTCTCTTTTTTTCCTTCTTTTTTTTTTTTTTCCACCAGTTTTTCAAGCTTGGTATAATCTACCTTTATCCACCAACTTTGCTTCTCACTTCTTTCTCTTCTTATTCAATTAAATTTTCTCCCTCAACAAACTGAAGAGGTAGGATTTTGCAACAGATGCAAAACTCCAAATCCATAGACACCTGGAAGACACCTCTGAAAGGTAGTCATTGTCTAAGGGTGCAAAATTCTAGCTATAGAGCAATTTATGAACACTAAACCAGGAATCAATTTTTTAAAAGAGTCAAATGAAAGGACAGGGCCAGCAAGATAGCTCAGCACTCAAAAACAACTCCTTAGGCAAGGGTAGGTAGGCGCAGGGGACCACCATTCAATTCCCTAGTACCACATACTGTGCCAGCCCCACCCTCAGGGCAGGCTGAGCCGACCCAAAAAAAAAAAAAAAAAAAAAGAGAGAGAGAGAGAGAGAAGACAAACAAGATGCAAACCTATATTCACCAAATGCAAATTCATTGGGCAATGAAGTGGAAAAATTTGAAAGCCACCCATCTGATAGAACATACGGTTAGTGACTCTAGAGCAAATACAGACTTAATAATACATAGGATCTTAGCAAAATGATGGAAATCACAAGTTCTCGACGTAGGAAAGACATGGAATCCATAAAACACATCCAAACAGATATCCAGGAGATGAAAAATTTAATTGAAAGCATATGCCACAGAATGAGCCAACATAAGGACAAAATCTCAGATACAGAAGACAGGATTGCAGTTATGATCATAATTTTTTAAAAAGATATTTTTAGAAGTAGCAAAGCATAGCTGGGCATGGTGGCACACACCTGCAATCCCAGCATTCTAGAGGCTGAGGCAGAAGAATAGTTGCAAGTTTGAGGTGAGACAAACTTGCAAACGACATGATAACATGGCAAGACTCTGTCAAACACATACACTCAAAGAAGTAGAAAGCAATGACAATCAATCCAACAGCTGCTAGATGATGCAAAATACCATAACATAAGATTGATCAGAGTGTATGAAAAAGCAGGAGATAGTGCAAATGACATGAAAAAAAAACACCTGTTCACAGAGGTCATGGTAGAAAAATTAAAAAAAGAAAAAAAGCAGTCACAGTAAAAAAATTCCCAAGCATGATAAAGAATTTCACATTCAGGTAAATAAGGCATACACAACTCTAATTAGCCATGATCAAAAAAAAAAATTCTACACTAAGGGTGTAATAGTTGTGTCAGTCAGTGTTTACTACAGAAACAGATATAAAACAAGACACACAAATATGTAAGTACTTACGGGGTCACGGCCAAATAGCTGGCGAATGAAAGCCCCTGCTCAGCCAGACTCAAGGACAGGGGATTCAATCCCTGGCACGCCACACCAGCTCCCTGAGGTGCACCAAGACAACTGAGACTGGGTGTGGTGGCACACACCTGTAATCCCAGCACTGGGAAGGCCGAAACAAGAGGATCACTACAAGTCCAGTCTGTGCAGTGTGGTCCTGTAGACCCTATACCAAACACAGTTTAAAAAATTATAAGAGTTGGATGAGGAAGAGTACAAATGATCTATCTGCACAGTGGAGACTGAAGGACTCAGTCAAAGGTCTGGAGCTACTGCAGCGCCCTGTGCAAGTCGATCTCAGAACGCTGTCTGTGACAGAAGGTGGAGCCTTCAGTGCCAGAAGGCTGAAGGACCTGAGGGCAGGGTTGAGTTTTTCAGCCCTTTCTTCCCCCTTCGCAGAGCTTCCTCCAGCACCATGTTGAGGCAGAGCATCCAGAGGTTCACAACCTCCGTGGTGCATCGCAGCCAGTATGAGGAGGGCCCCAGGAAGACTTTGCTGTTTTCTGTGGAAAACAAATGGTGGTTGCTTGTCCGGCGCCGCTCCTGTCCCGCGGAAGAAGACGCTCAGACACTCAGCAACGGGTTCAGCAAGCCTTTATCGAGTGGGATGCAAGCCTCTACATGCGTCCGCTATCCGCGGCTCCTATCGTGCAAGCATGGCGGATTTCCTGATACAAGAAGCTATATAGACTTTACAGACCAATCACAATTATACACGTGTTTAAATGGCATTGGTAGGATCATAAAACGGCGGGCTTTTCT